>JASVEL010010574.1:0-195117 GCA_032618575.1 Nicotiana noctiflora
GAAACTTTGCGGACATATCCAAATTCACATAACGAAGCTACAGAAATTGTCGGAATTCCATTCCGACCCCCGGATCAAAATCTCACCTATCGTTCGGATTCGCCAAAATTTCAACCTTCGACATTTCAAGCCTAATTGAGCTACGGACCTCCAAAATACATTCCGAACGCGCTCCCAACCCCGAAATCACCCAACGGAGCTAATGGAACCATCGGATTTCCGTTCCGAGATCGTCTTAACACTGTTTCGGCTACGGACCATTTTCTAGCTTTAAAGCTCTCATTTAGGGACTAAGTGTCCCAAAATGCTCCAAATTTCAGAACCGACTCTCCCGGCAAACCACAATAGCAGAAAAGAACTTAGGGGAACAGTTAAATTGGGGATTGGGGCGTAATTTTCTAGAACGACCGGTCGGGTCGTTACATCTTCCCACACTTAAAAGATTCGTTCGTCCTCGAACGAGCATAGAAAACATACCTGGAGTAGTGAAAAGATGAGGGTACTGGCTGCGCATATCTGCTCGGTCTCCCAAGTCGCCTCCTCGACCGGCTGGCCCCACCACTGAACCTTTACCGAAGCGATGTTCTTTGACCTTAGCTTTCTGACTTGCCTGTCTAGAATGGCTACTGGCTCCTCAACATAAGACAGATCCTTGTCTAGCTGAACAGATGTGAAATCCAACACATGCGACGGGTCACCATGGTATCTCCGGAGCATGGAGAAATGAAATACGGGGTGAACTCCGGCTAGGCTGGGAGGTAAAGCCAACTCATAAGCAACCTCCCCAACACGCCTCAAAATCTCAAAAGGGCCAATAAATCTAGGACTCAGCTTCCCTTTCTTCCCAAACCTCATAACGCCTTCATGGGCGAGACTTGAAGCAGAACCCGCTCACCAACCATAAAAGCCACATCGCGAACCTTCTTGTCCGCATAACTCTTCTGTCTAGACTGGGCTGCACGAAGTCTGTCCCGAATCACCTTGACCTTGTCCATAGCCTCCTGAACCATATCAGTACCTAGTAACCTGGCCTCGCCCGGCTCAAACCAACCCACGGGAGACCTGCACCTCCTACCATATAGGGCCTCGTACGGTGCCATCTAAATACTAGACTGGTAGTTGTTGTTATAAGCAAACTCCGCCAGTGGCAAGAAGTGATCCCATGAACCTCCAAACTCAATCACGCACGCACGGAGCATATCCTCCAAAATCTGAATAGTGCGCTCGGACTGCCCATCAGTCTGGGGGTGAAAGGCTGTGCTCGGCTCCACCCGAGTACCTAACTCCTGCTGTACAGCTCTCCAGAACCGTGAAGTGAACTGAGTGCCTCTATCTGAAATGATGGAAACTGGAATACCATGCAGCCGAACTACCTCCCTGATATAGATCTCCGCCGGTCGCTCCGATGAATATGTAGTGCTCACCGGTATAAAATGAGCGGACTTGGTCAGCCGATCCACAATAACCCAAATAGAATCAAACTTCCTAACCGTCCGTGGAAGTCCAGATACAAAGTCCATGGTAATGCGCTCCCATTTCCACTCGGGAATCTCAATCTGTTGCATCAATCCACCCGGACGCTGATGCTCATACTTCACCTGCTGGCAGTTGAGGCATCTTAGAAACATAATCAATTATATCCCTCTTCATCCGCCTCCACCGATAATGCTGTGTCAAGTCCCGATACATCTTCGCGGCACCCGGATGGATGGAATACCGCGAGCTATGGGCCTCTGCTAGAATCAGCTCTCGAAGATCATCTACATTGGGCACACAAATGCGCCCCTGCATCCTCATAACTCCATCATCTCCGATGGTAACATCTCGAGCATCGCCACGCCGAACTCTATCCTGGAGGACAAGCAAATGAGGGTCGTCGAACTGACGCTCCCTGATGCGGTCAAATAGAGAAGACCGAGAAATCACACAAGCCGGAACCCGACTGGGCTCTGAAAGATCCAGTCTAACAAACTGTCTGGCTAAAGCCTGAACATCCATCGCCATAGGCCTCTCCGAAGCTGGTAGATACGCCAAACTCCCCAAACTCTCTGCCCGACGACTCAAGGCATCGGCAACCACATTAGCCTTGCCGGATGATAGAGAATAGTAATATCATAGTCCTTCAGTAGCTCCAACCATCTCCTCTGACGCATATTCAGGTCCTTTTGCTTAAGCAAGTGCTGCAAACTCCGGTGATCAGTGTAGATCTCACAAGGAACCCCATACAAGTAATGACGCCAAATCTTCAAGGCGTGAACAATGGCAGCTAGCTCCAAATCATGAACAGGGTAGTTCTTCTCATGCACCTTCAGCTGTCTCGACGCGTAGGCAATCACCCTACCGTCCTGCATCAATACCGCACCGAGTCCAACTCGTGAGGCATCACAATATACAGTATAGGACCCCGAACCTGTAGACAACATCAATATAGGGGCCGAAGTCAAAGCTGTCTTGAGCTTCTGAAAGCTCGCCTCACACTCGTCTGTCCACTAGAAAGGGGCACCCTTTTGGGTCAATCTGGTCATAGGTGCTGCAATCGAAGAGAACCCCTCTACGAAACGACGGTAATAGCCCGCCAAACCAAGGAAACTGCGAATCTCAGTAGCGGAGGGGGGTCTAGGCCAACTCTGCACGGCCTCCGCCTTCCTCGGATCTACTCGAATACCATCACTCGACACCACGTGGCCCAAAAATGCTACTGAACTCAACCAAAATTCACATTTAGAGAACTTGGCATAAAGTTGCTTCTCCCTCAGAATCTGAAGCACTATCCTCAAATGCTGCTCGTGCTCTTCCCGGCTCCGAGAATATACTAGAATATCATCAATGAAGACAATCACGAACGAGTCCAGATAAGGCCTGAACACACTGTGCATCAAATGCATAAAGGCTGCTGGGGCATTAGTCAGCCCAAAAGACATCACGAGAAACTCATAGTGACTATACCGGGTCCTGAAGGCAGTCTTCGGGATATCTGGCTCTCGAATCTTTAGCTGGTGATATCCAGAGCGCAAATCAATCTTAGAAAACACCTGTGTGCCCTGTAGCTGGTCAAATAAATCATCAATACGGGGCAAAGGATACTGGTTCTTCATTGTAACCTTGTTCAGCTGACGATAGTCAATACACATACGCATAGAACCGTCCTTTTTCTTCACAAACAATACAGGAGCACCCCAAGGCGAAACACTGGGTCGAATAAAACCCTTGCCCAATAACTCTTGTAACTGATCCTTCAACTCCTTTAACTTAGGAGGAGCCATACGGTACGGTGGAATAGAAATGGGCTGAGTGCCCGGCAACAAGTCAATAGCAAAATCAATATCTCTGTCGGGCGGCATGCCCGGGAGATCAGCTGGAAATACATCAGCAAAGTCACGTACCACATGAACGAAATCAATAGAGGGAGTGTCAATACTGACATCCCGCACATAGGCTAGATAAGCAGCACACCCCTTCTCAACCATACGCTGAGCTCTGAGAAAAGAAATAACACGGCTAGGGGTGTGATCTAGAGTACCACTCCACTCAATACGTGGAATGCCTGGCATAGCCAGCGTCATGGTCTTGGCGTGACAATCAAGAATAGCATAATGGGGCGACAACCAGTCCATGCCCAGAATAATATCAAAATCGACCATCCCGAGCAACAATAGATCCGCTCTGGTCTCAAAATCACAAATGGTAACCAAACACGACCGATATACACGGTCCACGACCAAAGAATCACCCACCGGAGTGGAAACATAAATGGGGGCACTCAAAGAATCCCGAGGCACACCCGGATGAGAAGCAAAGTAAGAAGACACATATGAAAAAGTGGAACCAGGGTCGAATAGAACCGATGCTTCCCTGTGACTAACCAAAATAATACCTGTAATAACAGAGTCAGACGCAATAGCCGCAGCGCGATCAGGAATAGCATAGAATCTGGCTTGTCCCCCCTCTCGAGGGCGGCCTCCGGAACCCTGACCCCCGCCCGCGGGCGGCGGGCAGGTGGAGTGGCGGCCGGGGCTGGAATGATAGCTCGCGGCCACGAGAACCACGCGGATGTCGTGATGACCGATGAGGGCTCCTCTCCTGCGCCCGGGGCACTCCCCAACCAGGTGGCGAGTATCCCCGCACTCAAAACAAGCTCGGGAAGGACGCGGTGGCTGAGATCGACCGGCCTCACCCCCACTAGTCGACCCCCGGAAGGACCCCGCGCAGAGGTGCACTTGGAAGCTGGGGAGCATAATAAGGCTCTCGAGGTGTTGGAAGACACCGGAGTACTACCGGCTGCGAGCAATGCCGAATGAACCGGTCGGCCGGAATAACCCCCGCCAAAACGACCGGCCGATGAAGTGCGGGCACCGGAGAAATGGCCCGACTCACGAGACCTCTCGGCTCTCTCTTTCTCCGCTCTCTAGGGAGCATACTCGATCCTCTTGGAAATGCTAACTGCTGCCGATAAGATATATCTGTCTCCCGCTCTCTGGCCATGCTGGATCGGATAGGCGGAACAAGGCCCTCGATAAATCTCCGCACTCTCTCCCGAACCGTGGCTACCAAGCCCGGTGCATGCCTGGCCAGACGGGTGAAACCTGATAGCATACTCCGATACTGACATGGAGCCCCGTCGCAACCGCTCAAACTCCGAGCGCCAAGAATCCCTAAGGCTGTGTGGAACAAACTCCCTCAAAAACAGATCTGAAAACTGCGTCCAAGTCAATGAAGCAGACTCCTCCGGACTATCCAACTCATACGTGCGCCACCAATCATAAGCGGCCCCACGAAACTGAAAAGCAATGAAGGAAACCCCGCTGGTCTCCACAATCCCCATAGTACGAAGAATACGATGACACTCCCCTAGAAAACCAAATGCATCGTCCGAAGCCAAACCACTAAACACCGGAGGGTTATATTTCTTGAACCTCTCCAATCTACTGCTGCTCGTCCTCGCAGGCGGTCGGTCCACCTCCGGGCCGTGTCTGGGGCGGCGAGAGGCATAACCAAAACATTTGGAACCTGTCCCACCGGCACACGCCTGCTCCGGTGTAACGGCTGCGGGAGTCCGGGCCCCTCCCCCGGCCTGATGTAGCTGCGACGAGAGGAAGCAGTCCTGCCTGAGCTAAAGTGGTATACATACTCATGAACTGGGCCAGGGTCTCCTGTAGTGCTGGAGTAGTAGCAACTGTAGTTGGTGTACCAGGTGCCTGCGCTCCAACCTGGTCTACCTGTGGCACCTCAGTGGCAGCGCGCGCGGGTGCTGTGGCTACACCTCGGGCGCGTCCTCGTCCTCTACCTTGGCCCCGGCCTCTGACGGCGGCAACAAGGGGCACGGGTACCTAATCATCGCGAGTAGATCGTGTCCTCACCATCTGTGAGAGAATAGAAAGCAGTAGTTTAGATTTTTGATGTCAAAAATGTCGCACGACAAAGAATCCAAAAGAAATGAAGAGTTTCCTAAACAGTTACATAGCCCCTCGTAGATAAATACAGACGTCTCCGTATCGATCAGCGAGACTCTAAGTAACCGGTCCGTGTCCCGTGACTCCTATGAACCTAGAGCTCTGATACCAACTTGTCACGACCCTAGTTCACCAATTGTGAACATGTCGTGATGGCACCCAATCCCCACGACTAGGTAAGCCTAACACGTTGCGGAATATACAAGTTATAAACACCTAAATAAGAAACAACGGAAAAATAGCATAAAAAGATATGTAATCCATGCCGCTTGGCACATACATCCGTCACACAACAAATAAAACACTACCAAGATACGGAACCCCACGGTAACATAGACTAAAAGAGAATATACAACTGTGGCTCTATGTGTAAAGAGTATCTAACAACGAAATGAAGCAAAAATGTCAACTAGTACTACTAGAATAGACGGGAAGCCTCCGGATCCGCGGACGTAGCGGATCATACCTCGAAGTCTCCCAGAAAGCTGCGGAATCACCTAGCACGAGCCTGCTCTGATGTATCTGGATCTGCACAACAAAAGTGTGCAGAAGAGTAGCATGAGTACACCACGGCGGTACTCAGTAAGTGCCAAGCCTAACCTCGATGGAGTAGTGACGAGGAAGGTCAGGGCCCTACTGAGAAACAATAATATAATGATGATAACAATAATAAGTAGTTTAAATGATAATAATTTCCGAAATAACAACAATAAGATGATTACGGCAACCGTCTACAATTAAGCTAACAACAAATAACCAACTCAATAAAACAAGTCCAGGACCTGTGGGAATCGAACCCACAGTCCCATTGACAGTACCTCTGGGTCTCCGGGAATCGAACCCGCAGCCCATGTCTCAATAAATAATCAATAACTCAGGATCTCCGGGAATCGAACCCGTAGTCCCTACCAATAACTCGGGATCTCGGGAATCAAACCCGTAGTCCCTACCAATAACTTAGGATCTCGGGAATCGAACCCGTAGTCCACATCTCAATAAATCTCAGGATCTCCGGGAATCGAACCCGCAGTCCACATTTCAATAAATCTCAGGATCTCCGGGAATCGAACCCGCAGTCCACATTTCAATAAATCTCAGGATCTCCGGGAATCGAACCCGCAGTCCACATTTCAATAAATCTCAGGATCTCCGGGAATCGAACCCGCAGTCCACATTTCAATAAATCTCAGGATCTCCGAGAATCGAACCCGCAAACCACAACCACAGCAAGTAAAGGAATACACCGAGAGAAGTATAATATGCTTAACGATAACTTCGCCGATAAACAGCGCCAGCGATTACCAAGAAAACTCAAGTAAGACAATTAGGCAACTAGACAGTTAAATACTATCTAATCATGTTTTTCTAACTACTACCGGGTAGGAATATCGAATTTAACAGCTAAAAACAGGAATATCACTCATTGAACATTTTGAGTAAAGTATGTGTTCAACAACCAGCGCATGTACACGCCCGTCACCTCGCGTACAAGGCATTTAAAGTATCACATAATATCCTAGGGGTGAGAGTCCCCCACACGAAGTTAGACAAGCCACTTACCTCGACTCCGGTACAAAACCGCTATGAAACAACTCTCTTGCCGCGAATCTCGGCCTCCACAAGTGTAGAATCTGATAATAATCAATAGAATCAGATCAAAATAGGCCAATTGGGCATTACCTCAAAATAACTCAAAATACACCAAAACCCACAAGTTGCCAAAACCCGACTTTCGGTACGCTTATCGAAAAATCATGAAAGTTATATTTTCGGAACCCTTGTCTCAATACGAGTCTAAGCATATAACGTTTATCAAATTCGGACTCCATTTGCCCACTTAAAACCTTGATTTCTAAAGTTCAAGCCTAGGGTTAAATCTTCCATGAATCACCCCAAATTCCTCCATTTTCATGATATAAATGCATAATATTATCAATACTAATTATAGTTTAAGTCCTTAGTTGATTACCTGATGATTCCCTTTGAATTTCTCTTCAAAATCGCCCAAATCGCCTCTTAAGCCGAGACCCCAAATATTGGAATGTTTCTGAAATTTTCTAACTTCTGATATAATTAACTCTCTGCGATTTCCGCTTCTGCGGACAAAATTCCGCTCCTGCGAGCCCGTATCCGCGACCAACTGGTCGCTTCTGCGATCCCAGGCCTAACTGGCCAATCCCGCTTCTGCGAGAAAAGGACCGCTTCCGCGCGTCCGCTTCCGCGATTGGACAACCGCTCCTGCGAGAATTTCCGCTTCTGCGCACCAGATTCCGTTTCTGCGGACCCGCCGAGGCGATAAATCCTCCGCTCCTGCGGATCCCCCTAATCCGCCTCTAGACCGCTTCTGCGTAACACCTTTCGCACCAGCGACACCGCCTCAGCGGAACAATACCCGCTTCGGCGAGCACAAGCGCTTATGCGCTCCTCAGTCTGCTTCCGCGGGCTCGCCTCTGAGCCCATATTTCCGCAGGGACGAAAATGACAGAACCAGAATACTTCAACCTGCAATTTCCATGTTTTCTCCCGTTTAACCATACGAAAACACCCCAAGGCCCCCGGGACTCCAACGAAAACCAGCAACATGATACGAACTTATTCCAATCATAAAAACACGTCTAACAACATCAAAACCCATAATTCACATCGAATTCAAGCCTAAATTTCTTAAAACTTTCCGAATTGCACATTCGATCTAAAACCCGACCAAACGACGTCCGAATGACCTGAAACTTTGCGGACATATCCAAATTCACATAACGAAGCTACGGAAATTGTCTGGAATTCCATTCCGACCCCGGATCAAAATCTCACCTATCGTTCGGATTCGCCAAAATTTCAACCTTCGGCATTTCAAGCCTAATTGAGCTACGGACCTCCAAAATACATTCCGAACGCGCTCCCAACCCCGAAATCACCCAACGGAGCTAATGGAACCATCGGATTTCCGTTCCGAGATCGTCTTAACACTGTTCCGGCTACGGACCATTTTCTAGCTTTAAAGCTCTCATTTAGGGACTAAGTGTCCCAAAATGCTCCAAATTTCAGATCATTCAGATCTCAGACATTAAGTGCGTTTGTTTTGAAATTCTAAATCTTACTTATTCAGATCTTAATCATTCAGATCTCAGACATTAAGTGCGTTTGTTTTGAAATTCTAAATCTTACTTATTCAGATCTTAATCATTAAGTGTGTTTGTTTTTTTTACTGCACAACCACTTAATAGGTCTGAATAGGTCTGTATGATTAAGATCTATAACAGAGACTTAATTTCATTAAGATGCTATCACATATTCATTATTAACTGTTGTCACCGCCTACCATTATCAACTACCACTATGTCACCACCACCATCATACCCAACCACCACCACCACACACATCCCTCCACCACCACCACCTCCACCACTACCATGCCACTAGCATCCTTAATCATAGCCTCCGTTATCGACCATCACCACCTACTATCCACATCACTCCGACCACCATCATTCTCACCCGCAATTAACATTCATCCGCATCAACTATCATAACTAACCACCCCATCACCATCAACAAGCACAACTGGCACTGCCCATCATTATAATCTACTACCACCCACCTACCACTTTCCTCAATCACAACTACTACCACCACCCGACATTATTAACTATCACCACCCACCACCACCATCCTCGATCATAATCACCACCACTACTAATCACTACTAACTACTAGCATGAACCACCATCATCAACCAAAACTACCACCAACCACCGCCTCTAGTCGGCATTCACCCATTAGTCATCACCACCAACAACTATCACATTTTAAAAAATTATATATTTTATTGATAGAATATTAGATTAGTTAGTATTTCATTTGAATTTTATGTTTATTAATTTTTAAATACAGATAAATTTAATACATTCAGATGTTAAAAATCAAACAGTCTTAATTATTTCTATTCAGATCTTAATACACATCTTAATATATTCAGATGTGTATTCAGATCCAAATGTCTCAATCTTAATACACATATTAATATTCAGATGTGTATTCAGATTCAGACGTCTTAATCTTAAAAAAAAATAAATGAGGCCCAAAATGCTCCAAATTTCAGAACCGACTCTCCCGGTAAACCACAATAGCAGAAAAGAACTTAGGGGAACAGTTAAATTGGGGATTGGGGCGTAATTTTCTAGAACGACCGGTCGGGTCGTTACAGGCTCGGGTAAATATTTGATACACCGTTGGATTAAATTCTGAATTTTTGCATTGCTGGTTTTTCACCCAGCTGTTGGCTTCGCAATTGTGAAGCATTTCTCGCAATTGCGAAGGTGGCAGATCAATGCATGGTTCGCAAATGCGAACCATTGATCGCAAATGCGAAGTCCCCTCATGCCCAGCCTTGTTCGCAAATGCGAACAATAGTTCGCAAATGCGAACATCCCAATATCCTGCATGTGTTCGCAAATACGAACAATAGTTCGCAAATGCGAACAATCCAATATACTGCCTGTGTTCGCAAATGCGAACAATAGTTCTCAAATGCGAACAACCCAATTTCCTGCATGTGTTCGCAAATGCGAACAATAGTTCGCAAATGCGAACATCCCAATATCCTGCCTGAGTTCGCAAATGCGAACAATAGTTCGCAAATGCGAACAATCTAATATACTGCCTGTGTTCGCAAATGCGAACAACCCAATTTCCTGCCTGTGTTCGCAAATGCGAACAATAGTTCACAAATGCAAACATCCCAATATCCTGCCAGAGTTCGCAAATGCGAACTCCCCAATATTCTGCCTGGCTTCGCAAATGCGAACAAATGTTCGCAAATGCGAACTTCCCAGTCATAGCTTATTTTTCAAACTCCGGAAATTGGTCGGGGTTCGCAATTGCGAACCCATGTTCGCAAATGCGAACACAGAGACCTGAATAACACGAATTTCAGTCATTTCTTCACTTTTTTACAAAACCAAAACACCCATTTGCGATTCTTCAAGGACTCCCTCTTCTTCAAAATAACCGTAAGTCACTTTTTACTTAATTCTTTCAATTCCTAACATCATTAAACATGTTTTTCAATAGAAATCAAAGGTTTTCATGGTAGAATTTATTGTTTTTGGTACAATATAGGGTTTTTCATAAATTGGGAAATTGGACCTCGAATTGAGGTCCGATTTTGAAACAAATCATATACTTGAACTCGTGGGGGGATGGGTAACCGGATTTTGGTCCGAACCCCGAGTTCCGACCATATGGGCCCGGGGTCGAAATTCACTATTCCAGGAAGAATGTTGTAAAAGTTGTAATTGGCCTTATGAATTAGTTCGTTGAGTAGTATTGATGATATTAAATCAATTGTGTATAAATACGATTGGATTGGAGCCAAATTTGAAAGGAAAAGGCATTGCCACGGATTGAATTGTTCATAAACATTCGAGGTAAGCGTTTGTTCTATCCTAGCTTGAGGTAATAGGATTATGTGCTATGTGCTAATATGATCGAGTGCGGTGTAAGGGCTGTGGTGACGAGCATCCATACTCTGGCATCTAGCATGACCGTGAGTCGTTGTTAATACTTGTTGTGGGACATATTTGAATATAAATTGTTGAACCCTTGCCGGGTTGTTGAAATGTTATTGTTCTCCCTTGTCGAGACTTGTTGTGAAGATGATTGTTGATTGCCCTTGTTGGGACGGTTTATGATTTACTGTTTCATTCTTTGCCCTTAACCTGTGATTGTTATTTGGGTGAGGAAGAGTGATAATGCACGAAGGGTGATGCCGTGCCTTGATTTATTATTTATGCACGAAGGTTAATGCCGTGCCTTGTTATAGATTATGCACGAAGGTTAATGTCGTGCCATGTTTTATTATTTATGCACGAAGGTTAATGCCGTGCCATGTTTTATTGATTATGCACGAAGGATCATGCCGTGCCTTGTTATTGAACCATGTACGAAGGATCATGCCGTACTATGGATGTGAGGATGAGAGTAAAAGCACGAAGGGTGATGCCGTGTACTTTATTTGCTTATTTGGTGAGGATGAGAGTAAAAGCACGAAGGGTGATGCCGTGCAACTACTTGCTATTGATTGACTTGATATTACTTGTGTTTTCATTATACTTTGTTTTCCTTGTGAACTTATTAACTGTTGTTAATTGTTGAGTTCTTTGAGATATTCCTTATTGTGTTATTACTTGGTTAATTCTTGTTATTTGTGGTATACATATATATTGAACTGCACAGGTTTATGTGGGTGTCTGGTCCTAGGCTTGTCACTACTTCGCCGGGATAGGCCAGACACTTACCAACACATGGGGTCGGTTGTGCTGATACTACACTTCTGTGCGTTTTTGCACAGGTCCAGGTTTCGATCAGGAGCAGCAGCAGTAGATCTTTTGCGTGGGAGTTGATCATATTTGAGACCGAGGTAGCTTGTAGACGTTCGCAGGCCCGGCGTCTCTATCTTTACTTATGTTACTAGCTGTAGTCTCTTTGATCCGAGACAAACAGATTATGTTATATTTCTTTTAGACTTTTATGTGTAGTATTCGGTAGTAGTTCGTGAGTTGGTGACTCCACGTCTTGGGTAGAGGATTTCAGTATGGTTTTACCTTGAAACTGCTTAATACTTTTTCGATAAAGTCTTCCGCACTTATTTAATTAAATTATGGTTTGTTGATAAACTAATTATGAAATTTTATTAAAAACAGGATAGTATGAATACAGTGGCTTGCCTAGCTACCACGAGTAGGCGCTATCACGATCCCGATGTTGGGGGAAAAATCCGGGTCGTGACTGTCGTTACTCGAAATACATTTTCGCTACGTCGCAATTCTTCTAAAAATGATAAAGCGAAACACTAATAAGACATAAAAGCGAAACATATGAAGGAATCAGATAAAAACAAAGACAATAGTTGAGAAACCGTGCTAGTACCACGGAATCCGGGAGTGCCTAACACATTCTCTTGGGTTAACAAAATTTCTTATCCGAATTTCTAATTTGCGGACTGTATCTCGGTTCGGGAATCAATCGGTGACATGAGACACCATTAATCTCTCAAGTGGCGACTCTGAATCTTAATAAATAAATCACATTCTGACTGTCGTTTAAGTGGAAAAACTCTTTCCCTTTTGGTTATTATATCCTTTTTCCGCGGTGTAGTAAAACCAAAGCGGGACATTGTGCGAAAGCATTGAGAGAAAAAGGAGGTGTGACAGCTTTGGCGACTCTGCTGGGGATAAGAAACCCAGAACTTCAGTTCAGGGTTTAAGAATTCGAGCTCAATTAAATTGTTGTTTTTGCTTATATCTGATTTCATTATATGTTTTGATCAATATGCGATGTGTTTAGCGCTTTTTGATATTACGTGAACTGTATATAAAATTGTGCCGAAAACCATTCTCTTGTTACCTCCCGGGAAGTGCTTACTGGTTGAGACTCCCATTTTAGTTAAGTTAATACCCAAAATAAGAAACAAGGGCCGGAAAAGTTATAAAGCCGGACGATCTCGCGGGTCCCCGGTACGTAGCCCCCTCCTCGATCTGAGTTGTCTGCTTGGGTACACAGTCTAGTACCACTGAAAAAGCTGGATATTGAGCCTAGAATTAGGATGATTATTTGCATCATATCCGACTTAGGGGACCCAACACAGGTGTTGGGTCCGTCTAGGACAGGTAACCCGGATATAAAAGATCGAGCATGATTATGTGTTGCATTTATTTGTCCCGGGCCATTATGCTGACCGGTTAAATACCTAAAATGAAAAAAAAGCAAAACCAATGTCTAAATACTGACAAAACGCTGTCAAAATTTTGAAAGAATTATCAAAAATAGTTGGGTTAAGTCAATTTTGTCAAAATAATTGGTCTAAAAACAATTTGACCGAACTACGCTGGTTTGATTTTCACCACTAGGCGAGATACGTAGGCAACCCTTGACGGGTCCAACCACCCATTTTCAAAAAAAATAACCAAAAAATGTTAATAAATCAAAGTGGTGCTCTTTTTGAAAATAACTGAATGTTCTGAAAGGACGCCGGAAGGCTGTTTGCGCAAAAATGGCCACTTTTGATTCATTTCCCATAAATAATAAATATAGCCTTAAAATCTTCGGATGAAGTATGGAAAAGCTGTATTCGCAAATAGGGATTCTGTTTGAAAAATGATAGAAGAAATTTTCCTTTGAAAAAATATTTTATCTTTTGAGTCAAATAATATGTGTTTAAATCACCTTTAATAAATGTGCAGGATGAGCACAATGCAAAATGAACCTTTTTCACTAATGAATAAGATCCCCTTGGAGTTACGACTGTGGTGGGACTGCTTGGGTCAAGATGGACAAGATGAGGCTAAAAAATATTTGAAAGGTCTTACCGGGCTGCTTGATATCATACACCGGGGAGACATTATTCGAGCTTTAGTCACTTGCTGGGATCCCGCACACAATGTGCTCTACTTTTTGGACTTTGAGCTCACTCCGACACTAGAAGAGATTGCTATTTACATTGGAAAGGATGAGGTCCCTTTGAAAGACAAATATCCGGTCGCTCCAAGAGCCATCACCGTGCACAGATTCCTCGACTCTTTGAAAATAGCCAGAAATGTTCACAATACAGATTTGGTTCACGGGTTTTACACTATGAACTTTAGATACCATATATATGGCCACATTAGAGGATTTAACGTTCCAACAAACAAACTCTACAGCAGAGCAAGCCGGGCAAAATGGGAGGAATATAGGCGGTGTGCCTTCATGGTAGCCTTTTTGGGTTTGATTATATTTCCAAGGAAAGACAGGAGCATCGACATCAGAGTTGTCGGAATTGCCAGTACTCTCCTTACACAAGACAACAGTAATTTGGCGCCAATGATAGTGGCCGATATCTTTCGTGCCCTCACAGCCTGTAAAGCTGGAGAAGATATTTTCGAGAGGTGCAATTTGCTACTACAGATGTAGATGATCGAGTATTTATGTCATCACCCAGTTTTTCTGAGTTATGGATCATTAGAAAGGACTTGTATCGAAGAATTCTACACGAGGACAAAATAGGTCAAGTTGCCGGAGGGGTCTAAAGGTTGGATCACATACTTCCGATCACTTACTACTAATCAGATAGAATGGGCATTCGGATGGTTGCCCATCAATGAAGTCATGTACATGCCAGCAGAATGATCACACTTTCTTTTAATGGGACTCAAAAGTATCCAACCTTATGCGCCATATCCAGTATTACGACAACTCGGAAGATGTCAAATAGTGCCAAAAGATAGTTATCTCAGCCTTCAAGCGATAGAGATTAGTCCCGATGGGCAATTTCCTGAGGCAAAGGTCCGAGAAATATGGAATGAGTGCCAATATTTGAAAGTGGACACTTGTGTAAGGGATCGTGCCAGAGGTGAAGTGTCACCTGATTATTCTACATGGCACCGAAGAGATTTTGAGCATGAAAGACCAATGAAGAAACCTCACATTCAAGAATTTGCAGAGCTGTCAAAGGAGCAATGGGATTGGTTGGCCAAGGAGAATGAATACCGAGCAAAAATCAGTATGTTAGAAAAGCAAGTTCAGGACTTTAAGTTCGAAAGCAGCTTACAAGAAGCGGCCAACGAGAGTGAAAAGAAACAACTGATTAAGGAAAATGAGGCATTGAAAGATCAGATTTTGAAAATGAGAGCAGCAACCAAAACCTCAGTTCGACATGCCCGGGATGAAAAATTGATTGATAACTTGCGGCGAAAGGTGAACGACTACAGTTTTGATCTAGAAAAAGCCGAGAAGGAATTAATTGGGGTTCGGAAACAATTGGCCAGGAATGCTGAAGAAAAGGCTCAGGATGATCCAGCAATTAAAAGATGAACATAATGTTGAAGTTGCCCGGCTAACGAAAAAAATTGTCACGGCCGAAGTCAAAAGTAGCAAAAAACTAAAAGAATTTGACATAGAAAGAGAACACTGCTATATGGCCATGGCTCTATTAGAAATGGAACTGCAACAACTTTAAGAGAAATGCCAGCAGACTCTAGGCGCTCGTGCCGAACAAATAGGGAGGTTGCTTCAAGAGAAAGGAATGATCAGAGAAAGAATTGTCAGCATTGCCCACTATATTACACGGAAATGCAGATGTGTGAAAATATGACCCAGTCTATGTTTGCCGCTGCAGCAATGATCTTTATAAAACAAGTAATGATAGATTTGGATAAACTCCAAAGGGGATTAGCATATAGGCCCGCAGTAAGACTGAACGATGTCTCGCAGGAACTAGGATCTTTAATATATTCTTAGGACATGCATTTTTCCTGTATCTTTATTTTCGCATTTTGAAGGTTATAGTACAATATCAACTTTTGTAATCAATGATTAAGTATTAATGAAATTGAAAAAATTCCAAAAATTGTCGTTATTTTTTCCTTCTATGCAAATACTTGTGCGATAGGCAAACATATAGGACCGAAAAAGGGAAAAATAAAGCATGAAAAAAGAGAGAAAAGAACATCGGGGGAAATAAAGGAAAGAAAAAGAAAAGCCGAAAAACAAAAGAAACGACAAGTAAAAAAAGAAAGACGACAATGCCTAGATGACACCTATTGCGAGGCAAAAATTTATGTTCTTGAGACCTGTGATGTTCACTTATGGCCTAACCACTGACAAATTTTTTCGTTGTTGAGTAACAGATAAAGTGGTTAGTAACTGGCATTCTGGAAAATCACAATTCAACACTCGTTCCAAGAGCATGACGAAGGCGATTACTCAAGAGATTGAGGCGACAATCATGGACTCAGTGCAAGAGGAGGATGCAGTAGATGTGAATTGCATGAAGAAGGAAATGTACAAGCTTAAACAATAGATGGATGACATGTACAAGGCTTGGTCGAGGGGACAACCCTTACCCACCTACCCAGCCAACCCCACATACATCCCTTCACCAGTCCCAGCACAAGATCCACCCACTATGAACTCATCTTCCACCTACCCTACGTATCCACCCTACTACACAACCACATCAGAAGCGTTACCTCCAATCCCTAAACAAGCTCCACCACCACCACCACAGGCTTCTCATGTATATGTGGCACCACCACTAGCCACCTTGCACAAATCCTCCAGTGAACCACTATTTCACATCCAAGATAACTATTATTACCCTCCGGAATCCACTTTCCGACAGCATGATTCCTATACCCCTCTTATCGATATGGGTAAAGAGGAGAAACCCGTTAGAAATCCTGAGCAAGAAGACATGGCTAGGAAAATGAAGAGGCTTGAGAAATCATTCCATAACATGTAGGGTTTTGGGGGTCAAGTAAGTGTAGCTTACAAGGATTTATGTATGTTCCTTGAAGTAAAACTGCCAGCGGGGTTTAAACTGTCGAAATTTGATATGTAGGATGGCCACGTGACTCGGTAGCACATCTAAGAGGGCGTTGCAGCAAGATGTGTGGAGCTGGTGGAAAAGATGAACTACTCATGGCTTACTTTAGCCAAAGTCTCAGCGGTTCAGCACTTGAATGGTATACCCGTCAAGATCATACTAGATGGTTTATTTGGGGTGATTTAGCTCACTCATTTGCAAATTATTTTCAATACAATTTGGAAATTATCCCCGATAGGTTTTCATTGAACAAGATGCAAAAGAAGCCCGGAGAAAGTTTTTGGGAGTATGGTTTTAGGTGGAGGGAGCAAGCGGCTCAGGTAGACCCACCGATGAGTGAAGGGGAGATGGTAGATTGTTTTCTGCAAGCTTTGGAGCCAATGTAGTATGAGTTGCAATTGGAAAAACTTTCAACAAGGTAGTTAAAATTGGAAGATTTATTGAAGAAGGATTAAAGTTAAATAAAATCATGAGCTATTCAGCCATCACGGCTACGAACCAGGCAATCCAGACAGGTACATGTGGAGCAATTGGGAAGAAAAAGAATGAAGAAGTGGCAGTTATAGAAGGGAGGTCTTGGTCCCGGGGCCCCAACCCATATTACCAACAGCCTCGCCCGCATCAACCTTATCCACCAACACCATATAGCCCACCTCAACACTATTACCCTCCTCCTGGTCCACAGTTTTCTGTCCATCACGCCCAATCTTACCAACCACCTTCTCCTTCATGGCGAGCTCCAGCACCTCAGAATATTTACCACACCCAAAATACATACCCGCTACCAAAAATCAACAAAAATGCCAATGGAACCAGTTTCCGTCCTAACCATGGAGTTAAGAACGACATGGCTCAAAGAAAGAAAATATTTACTCCCCTGGGTGAGTCATATACCAGCCTTTTCCACAGATTAAGACAACTTGGGATGTTAAACCCCATAGAGCCTAGAATTCCCAATCTTCCACCGAGAAATTTGGACCAATCCATCCATTGCGAATATTCTTCAGGGGCCCCAGGACATGACACTGAAAAATGATGGCACCTGAAGTCTGCAATATGTGAGCACGTGATTTTTTCCTCACACGAATTACTCCTAAAAAATTTAAAAAATAAAATACTTCTGTGTTGTTTGCAATTTTTGTGGATTTTATGTTAATGTTTTCTTATTGTTTGCGTTTGTGTGTCCGTATTTAAACAAATAAAAAAAATACAAAAATATACTGCATTTGTATATGAAATTCAAGTTTGCGATTAAGAGTAATTAAGTTTGTTTTACGAAAATGAAAATAACAAAAATAATGTATTTTTCGCATTTTTCCATTTATCGTCCAATTGTGTGATTTTATTTTACCATTGATATTTAAATGTGTGTGCTTAATCATTATTAGAGGTTAATTAACATTGTTGATGAGTTAATTTTGTTCTACAAGTTAATTTAGGAGTTTAAAATTTAGTTTGAAGTGGCTTATGGAAATAAAATAAAAGATAAAGGAAGAGAAAATGGAAGAAAATCGGAACTGGGCCACACAATTAAACCCAAGATCAGGCCCAAAACACTTACCCATACCCGGATCCATCTCCCAGCCCCGTTACCCCTCCAAACGACGTCGTTTAGGATTAGAACTTTTGATCTTAGCTGTTGGATGTAATAATCCAACGGTCCAAATTAAAAACCAAATTTAATACACCAAAAACCCCTAAACCATCTGACCCATCCCCATTTCAAGCCTTAAACTCGTCTCTTTCTTCTCTCAGAGATACGCCGCCTCACCACCGTACTCCACCGGCCGGAAATCGCTTCCGCCGGCGGCGTTTGTCCAAACCGTCCCAAAATAACACCCCAAAACCCCCTAACCCCCCTCTACACGAATCCCTTAACCACTTGTCTCGAATCTTTCTCGAATGCTTCGAATATTAGATCGAAGCTCGCTGGAATTTGAAGTTTTATCCCAAATCGCCCCAAACTCACGCCATGCCTTCGCCGGACCTTCCTCATACCCCTACCAACCTTAGTTCCGTTCGAATCTAACCGGAAACCATTGAACCCCAAAATCCGAGCCCTAAGAACCCTAGCATTCCAAAATTAGGGATTTCTTCAATTGAAGTTTAATAGACTATAATTGGGATGTTTTCATTTGAAAACATTTCAATTAAAGTCTATTCGACTTCAAAAATGCAATTTCAAGTCCATTTAAACCCGGGTCTGTTCGATTTCGGATTCTCTTTTAAGGTATTTCATTTTTTTCTCCTTCTGTTTTATCCATTGTTGTGCTATTTGTTTGTTTTAGTCGTTCCTTTGTTTTGTTTTGTGTTTAATTTTAAATCTTCTCTGCTTCTACTCCGTAAGACTTTTATTTGGTCTTTCTTATTTTTTGATTGTCTGTTAGAATGTATTAAGTTATAGAAATACAAATTGGTTTTGATCGATACTGTCAAGTAGCTAAATTCTGCATTTTTGTGTTTTATTTGCCTAAGCATTTCGAATCACTGATTCAATGACTGTTTGTTATTACTTATATGTGTTATATGTTGTAATCGATTCAACGAATGTCGTCGAATAGTTGGTTTCGCAATTCTTTTGTTTTGGCCGAAATTTGTTGAAATCATTTGGTTCGTCGATTGGTTGTTCTCAATTCTATGTATTGCAATCGTTTAGTCGAATGTCGTCAAACTAATTCTGTATTTTTGTTTGTATCATTTTTAACTACAACTGTTAGGATTCCCTGTTTGTGACCGAGCCTTAGATTGTTTTGATTTCAATTTAAATTGGTGATTGGATATAGCTGTTTAAGCATGTTAAAGACAATAGCTAGGTGCAAGGCACATGCCTTAGGTCAGTAGAAACCTGCTGGACAGCAGGTATTCATCTAGGTTTTGTACTTAAAGAATTTTAAAACAAGAAAATGCCATGCTTAGACAGAAAAGGTGGGAATCTGATGGGATAACATGGAGTGATGATTTAAAAGGTTTAAGAAGTAACATGGGCTAGGGAATAAAGAGGCTGGAAGGTGAGCTGTTGAATTAAAAAATAGGTTCTATTTTGGTTATAAAAGAGAGAGAAAAACACACAGAGAAGAGACTGGAAAAAGGAGAGCATAACAGTTTTACACATATACACTCACATATACACTCACACGGATACTCACTGGCAAGACATACATTCACAGAGAAAGCTGAAAACATTTGAGAATCTGAAAAACACACACACACAAAGAGAGAATTCCTTACTGGAAAAACAGAGAGCAAAGGAGAGTTTTACCTCTAGTTTCTTTACTGAAACTTGTTCTGCTTTTGCCCTCTCTTGGTTTTCCCCGGATTCTTGTTTTGATTTCGAAACCATCTTTGAGATTATTGGTTGTTTTTGGGTTACTGTTTTCTGTCGAAATTCTATTTGGATCTGCCACTGCTGTGCTGTTTGGTTTTGGTCCGTTTGCTGCATACTCCTTCTGCTGCTAACTCCTCCATTTGTTCAATTCTACTTCCAGGTACACATTTTTTGGGGCTTGACCATTCTTGTACCATAAATGAAATGAAAGACCACTTTGAATCCTTTGTTTGAAGCCATTACATAAATGATCTTGTTTTGTTAAATTAAGTACTGTTAGCCAAAATAGATATCGTACAGTTAGTCATTAGAAGATTGAGGGTGCATTAGTCTTGTATGTCTACTTAGCTCTTACTTTCATTATGTACGAATTGAAGCAAAACTTGCTAGGCTTGTATTTGTAAACTTGGATTATTTTGGACTATTGATAAAAATAGATATCAGTTTTCATTTATACTTAATTAGTTTCTATATTTTAGTATACGTTTGGATTTGTGTAAGTAAAACTAGCCAATTCGGATTGGGATTCCCTTTGATATTTTACATAGGTAATTTTTTAAATTCAAGTAATTTAAGCATGTTTAAGATGTTTAGTTTGGTTAAAGCTTAGCCATTAATATAAGATGTTCGGAATCACTTTGAGTTTTTTCTTCACTTTGATTTTTCTTTTTCTTTGAAGTCCATTTATAATTAAGCAAGCAAGACAAGTTAGCCAATGCTTTAGATGACGATGTTAGTCGACTTTAATCATATAATTTCGACTTCATCAATTAACGTCAGATTGAGATAGCGAAATCCAAAGTAAACTACCCCACGTCTAATAATTAACCAAGGCGAATTATTTCTATTTCGTATATTTTGATCAATTTTCTGTTAGTTCATATCTCTTCATTCAATCTCCAGCCATAAGTCAAAAGCTAGGAAATAACACATCATTCGTTATAATTCTTTAATTGGAAATAATTTTAAGGGATATGCTTTTAAATGAATTGTTTTTTTGGGTTTAGTTTTACAATGGCTTTAAATCGGCATAGTTTCAAATAAGTAATCCGGATACCTTTTTTTTTTATATTATTATTTACCTATCCGTCAAAATCCGAGTCTATATTGCAATTAGTATTTCTCTTGGTATGGTTTTCAAATTAATAGAGCGCTTTAAAGTTTAATCAGAGCATATAATTTATAAGCATGTATAAAATCAAGAATTTTTAGCCATTTATAATAATTGAAGCGTCTGTGCTAGAACCACGGGATCTGGGGGTGCCTAACACCTTCCCTCGGGTCAACAGAATTCCTTACTTAGAATTTCTGGTTCGCAGACTTCATTTGGAAAGTCGTAAATTTCCTCGATTCGGGATTTAAATAAATCGGTGACTTGGGACACCTTAATTTATTCCAAGTGGCGACTCTGAATTAAAATAGAATAATCCCGTTTTGAATATTGTCACTTAAATTGGAAAAACTCCATTACGCCTCTACCCTTCGGGGTAAGGGGCGCGCCAAAAGGAGGTGTGACAGCTCTGGCGACTCTGCCGGGGATTACAAACCCAGAACCACTGGTTCAGGGTTTAAGAATTCGAGCTTTGAATAATTATTTTATTTAGCTTATTTATTATCTGATTTTATTACATGTTTATATTTAATATGCTAAATGTTGCTTTACCGCTTTGATATTTTGTGAATTGTATATAAATTGTGCCGATACCCATTTTTTTTTCTCTTCTGAGTCTTTTGAAATATAATATCGGGCATTTGCTGGACATAGCCCGTTTTTCTCAAGATAGCTGTGGTGTTTGGCACCCGGTGAAGGATTTTGTAGTCACACATGTTTAGGCGGAGAGTTTTGTCAATTAAGCCGGAAAGCCATGCTACCGGTGCACTGACACTCTTCGGCTCGTGTTGTCCGCTCGAGTTAAAGCCAGTCTAGACACTTTTTCTAACAGGATGATGACTTAGAATAACAAAACCTTATGCCGGATTCCCGATAGGAACGTTTGTTTGCGTCATGTGCATATTTGACTTAGGAGGCTCAACACAGGGGTTGGGCCTGTCTAGGACAGGTGTACCTAAAACAAAGACCAACTTGTTGCATCTTTCTGTACGCATTTATTTGTTTCGATCTTACATGCCGACCGGTTTGTTATTAAAAAAAAGAGGGTAAGAAGTGGAAGATGTCAGTCAAATTAATGGAAAACGAGATGCTTTTCTTGGAAAATAAGTTTTAAAAAAAATGAAAAAAAAAACAAAATAAAAAAAAATCTTCGAATAAATTTTGTTAATTTTAAATAGTTAGTTTCTTTAAAATTTTTCCTTTTGAAAAAATGCAAAAAAAATAATTTTTTTTTGATTTTATTAAAGATAGTTTAGTTTCTCTGAAAATAATTTGTTTTAGAAATGTTGTGTAAAAATATTTCGTCTTTTCTTAAAATGATTTAGTTCTTTTATTTTCGAACTTCGCAAGTTTGATTCTCACCAAACATGAGATACGTAGGCAACCCATATCGGGCTCAACTAATACTGATTTTTTCAAAAGAAAAAATAATAATAAAAATATTAGAATTAGGAATTTTGTCCTTAGTCGAGAGTTAGGAAATTTTGCAAAAATAGCCAAACGCCTCAAAAGGGCGCCGGAGGACTAATTTCGCAAAAAACGAAATATAGACATCACACTAGTATCCTGTTGTACAGCCTTCAAATCTTCTTCTAGTACTGAAAGGTCGTATTAACAAGATTCGTTTTTTTAGATAATAAAAGGAAATTTTAAAAAAAAAAAATCTTAAGTTCATTTTTATCTTTTCTAGGATCAGCATGACTTCATCGCAACGAATCGGCCAGAAAAGGGCGAGAGACGAAATGCCACCCATGTTAGTGGTCCAGGACAAGACCCCAGGTCAGCTATGTAAATGGTGGACTCGTTTTTCGGCTTGGGAAAGAAATCAAGTTCACAAGCACCTCAAGTTTCTTCCGGACATCATGATGATAAAACCGGACAAAAATGTGATCCGAGCTTTAGTGAGTTTTTAGGACTCAACAAGCAATGTGTTCAGATTTCGGGACTGCGAAATGACACCCACTTTGGAAGAATTGGGCGGACTCACGGGGCTTGGAAGAGATTTGCACAAAAAGAGACCTGCAGCTCCTAGGCAAATGGGTGTGAATAATTTCTTGAAGAAGTTATGTCTCCGACGAGTGCCCATGGTTTGTTTGGAGAACGGTTGGGTGCCACTGGAGTATCTCTACGACAGATTTGGTGATAAGAAAGGGTTCGAGAAATTCTCAAACACTGAATTTGTTAACCAGTTGAATTTTGACGCCTGGGGAGACTTAAGAATCTATGCCTTTATGATCGCTTTTTTGGGAACCATGGTTTTTCCCGAACGTGGCGGACGCATCAGAATCCGTTTGGCTGCGGTGGTCTCATATCTACAGAGTAACGAGGAACACACTGTTCTTCCTATGATCCTAGGAGACATCTTCCGGGCCTTAACTCGGTGCCAAGAAGGACATGATTATTTTGAAGGTTGCAATATCTTATTACAAATGTGGTTTGTAGAACATCTCTATCATCACCCAATTATGATAGACTTCAACGCGGATTGGCTGAATTATATTCGTTGTCATACAAACAGAGCCGCCCGTTGTAAACTTCCAGAAGATTTAAGGACTTGGCAAGAACTTCTCAACTCTTTGAGAGTAGATCGACTTACCTGGAATTATTATTGGTTCCCTTCCGCTAAAATCATGCATATGTCGACGTATCGCCCATTCTACATACTAATGGGCTTCAGGGGTTTCCAACCATATGCCCCGCTACGTGTCATGCGGCAGTTGGGTAGAGAACAGAAAAGGCCCCCAATTGAGGATATGCGATCGTTTACATGGCAATTCGCGACGGAGGAGCCCCCAAGGAAGACTTATGCAAAAAAGGTATGGTTCGGTAGTCGACTCTTCGACATCGACGAAATGGTTGCCGATCGAGAATGGGGAGAAGTGAGCCTCGCATATCTTGAATGGTTCCACAACCAATCAATGCCCGAGCAAAGGTCAGAAAGGTCGGTAAAGTATGCCGTCGATTGGGAGAAAGAGGTAGAAGCCAGAGTTAGGGAGGCTAAGCATGAGACAGCGCAAGATTTCCGATCTTGCATTAACACTTTAAAAGAAGACAAGGGAATTCTGGAAGCTGCCATGGACATACAACAGGCTGATTTCGATCGGGAAAGGGCCGGTTGGGAACAGGAAAGAGAAGCACTCCGAACTCAAATTCAAGAGATGCAATTGACCGCATAAAGGTCAAGGAGAAGTCGGAATGATGAGATGCTTATAAACGATTTGGAAAGGAAAGCCTTTGAACACTAGGAAGACTTGGAGAAGGCAGAGGCGGCTTTGGTTGCAATCCGGACAAAATGGAAGAGAGCAGCCCACCAAAAAGCACTCCGACTACAACAAGTAGAGAAAGATTATGAGGCAATCATCGTTGATTTAAGAAAATCAAATGCCACTTTTAGAGAGCAAATTCTCAGGCAAGTCCGGGATGCCAAAGCATATAGACACCTTTGCCACGACTTGATGGCATAGATGGAAAGACAAATAGATAGGCTCTTGGACCATGTCTCCGGTAACGCTCAAGTATTAGGGGCAAAGAACCGACACATAGGGCAGCTGCTCAGAGAAAAAGACATGATCAGGGCCAAGATCAATGAAATCGGGCACTACATCACTATGAGGTGCTTGACCTGCGAACAAGTACCCCGGCCTACCCTCTTATCTTCAATCATGGAATGTGTCCACCAAGTCATGGCAGAATTGGGGAGTATACAGAAAGATCTTACAACGAGAACCGCAGCAAGGCCAAACAACGCCCCCCGGGCGCAAAGATTCGAGGCGTTGGAACATGCTTAGAAGATTCTGTTATTTTTAGAGTCTGTTTGTCCTTTTAAAAGTTTTCCTCCATTGTTGTCATTTTGCAAGTGTTTCAAGTTTGAAGTTTGTTGAAATAAAATTCAAAAACATTTCATTCATATCTTATGTCTATTGTTTCCGAACTACGCCCGGTCTGATTCATGCGGGGACATGATACGTATGCAATCCACATAAGATTCGACCATCACTAAAAAAAAAATTAAAAAAAGGGGGAAAAGTTAAAAGAAAATAAGATTGATAAAGGATGAAAGCAAAGGAAAATACAAACCGAAATGACGCATCGCAATCGAGTACATGTAGCGACACAATCATCTGTATAAGTGCATCACACCCAACGTGAGATTACTTATCTGTTATGTTGTTTCAGACTAACCGTTTGTTTGCCAAACTCCAGGTTTTAGTAAAGATTGGTTGATTTTGTGGTAATCTGGCATCATATTCGTACTTCACAAGGTCCAAAGGAAAAGTTCGGCAACCCGAAAGTACTCATCCCTATTTCACTAGGTCAAAAAGAGGTGCCAACATGTCTTTAAAAATGCCCCTAGCAACCATTCCCGTCTCGGAAGAAAGCTCCTTGACAACCATCCCGGCTACTGAGCCAACAGCTTTGGAGGAGAATAGAATTTTGCGCTGCCGCATGCTCGAGATGTTGGACGATTGGAACAACGGGAAAGAGCCCCCAAGTCTGATCCTTGGGTTCCCTGAAATTCTTCTCAGATCAAGTAGGATTTCCAATACCCCCATCAATTACCCGCCTACTCTGTTTGGGTATTCTAATGCCACAACCCTCTCTGAATCACCCTCCACCTCCTATCCTTAGGTGACACTATTATATACATCTGCAAGAATGTCGGTTGAGTTGCTAGTTCTAGTCACGACGCATCCCACCGCACATACTCCTTTCTTTGATTCCGCATCCTTTACGTTCCCAGCACCACCGCTTACATGGGACCATACCCAGGTTGCAGCCAATATATATCCTCAGCCACCTCGATATGAGTTCCTACCAAGCCAAAATCCAAAGGCTCCCGAGCGGGATGAGATGTCAAAAAGAATGAGAAGTTTGGAATAAAGCCTGAAAAACATGCAAGGTCTAAGTGGGCAGAAAAGTGTATCTTACACCGATCTATGCATGTTCCCGCACGTCCACTTGCCATCAGGTTTTAAGACGCCGAAGTTCGAAAAGTATGATGGGCATCGACACCCATTGCTCATCTAAAGAAATACTACAATCAATTGCGAGGTGCCGGCGGCAGGGAAGAATTGCTGATGGCATACTTTGGAGAAAGTTTGACCGGGATAGCATCAGAATGGTACATGGATCAAGACATATCTCGATGGCACATCTAGGACGATTTGGCCAGAGATTTTGTGAAACAGTTTCAATACAACATCGATATTGCGCCAGACAGGAATTCCTTATCGAACTTAAAGAAGAACCCCTCAGAAAGCTTCAGAGAATATGCTATCAAATGGCGAAAGCAAGCATCCAAGGTGAAACCCCCTATGGACGAAATTGAAATGGTCACGACTTTTTTCCAAGCTCAAAAGCCAGACTACTTTCAAAATATGATGTCGGCGATGGGAAAACCTTTCGCCGAAGCAATCAAGATTGGAAAAATGGTGGAAAACGACTTAAAAACAGGGCAAATTCTGAGTCAAGCGGCCATTCGGGCAACTTCCCAAGCCATCCAAGACGGGTCTGGAGGGATGCCCAGAACCAAAAAGAAGGAGGAAACTGCCATGGCGGCAGTAGAAGATAGAAGATATCGAACCTCAAGGCAGGTATTCTCCGAAAGGCCCCCCAGCATTACTATTCACACCACAGCATGGCCTATGATCCTCCGCCTCCACCCTACGCATTCATGAACATTCAACCTTTGGCACGGCCACAGCCACCAGCCAACAGAAATCCACCCTCATTCCAAAGAAACCAACCTCCTTACCCAAACCAATACAACCCCCGGCCAAATAACACCCGCCACCGTGAGCCACCCAAAATGAGCTTTACACCAATTGGGGAGCCGTATTCCACTCTTTTTCCAAAACTCAGGCAAGAGAACCTACTGCAGCCCGTTCCGCAGAACAGGCAGAATCCGGACTCTCCTGCCTACCAGCGAGGAATATACTGTGCCTATCATTCAGGTGTTGGGTGACATAGTACTGACAACTATTGGACTTTGAAGAAGGCAGTGCAAGAATTGATCAATCAAGGGAGGATAGTCTTCGCAGATGAAGACATCCCAAATGTGACAAACAACCCATTACCAACCCACAACAACGGGCCAGTGATTGGGATGATTTGTGACGATAAGGAATTTGACCCAACCTTAAAAGAAATAATTTCCATCGCCAACATAGAGAAGCGGCCTGAGGTTACCCCGAAACAAGAGGAGATGGGGAAAAAGGTTGAAGTTCCTGAGACTAGATCTGAAAAGGCGATTGAATTGAAAGCATCGTCTCAAAAGAGTGGAGTTCTTTACCTCCCGCGAGGTCGAGTGGAAAAACCATTGTCAATAGGTGCCCCCAAGAAGTTCCACTTAAAGAGGGAAACAACAGTGTATGTACCAAAGGGAACCTATGTGGCCCGAAAACCAGATGAACCCGTGGTTATTGCACGTGTGCAACAAAAACCTATGACAGATCCATCCGCAGTACCGTGGAGCTACCAACGGACACTCATTACGCGCAAAGGAAAAGAGGTTGCAGGAGATTCATCTGGGAGCGTCCTGGGGCAAAAGTAATTAAACACGCAGGAGGTAAATAACGCCACACAAAGGCGTTTCCCATCAAAAAACCTGTAAGTGCTGAAGAGGCAGAGGTCTTTTTTCAAAAGATGCAAATGCCTGACTATGAGGTGATAGACCAACTGCGCAAATGCCCAGAGCAGGTATCGATGTTGTCCCTTTTAATGAAGTCTACTGAACATCAGAAGGTTTTGTTAAAAGACTTGAATCAGGCATACGTTCCTATTGAGACTTCATCCGAACAACTTGAAAGAATGACAGAGAGGTTCTTCGCAATTAATCAGATTTCTTTCAGTAAAGCTGATTTGCCTTTGGAAGGTGCCGCCCACAAAAAAGCTTTGCATTTGACTGTCAAATGCGAAGGCTACTATATGAAGAGGGTCATGGTTGATGGGGGTTCAGGGGTAGACATATGCCCACTTTCCATTCTAGGCCGCATAGGAATCGGAGCTGAAAGGATTCGGCCCAACAACATATGTGTGCGAGCCTTTGATGGTGTGAAGAGAGATACTGTCGGAGAGATTGATGTGATTATGACCATCGGCCCGGTGGACTTCGAAGTGACATTTCAAGTTCTGGATATGGACACTTCCTACAACTTTCTTCTGGGGAGACCATGGATTCATGCGATTGGGGCGGTGCCCTCTACCCTCCATTAGATGTTAAAATTTGAACACAAGGGACAAGAGATCGTGGTCCACGGGGAGGACGAGCAATCAATTTATCGAGATCTATCCATCCTATGCTTAGAAGTGGAAGAAGGAAGTGAACACATTGTTTATCAAGCTTTCGAGATTGTGTTGGCAGATCAACATGAAGAAGGGAACCCTCTTCCCCAAACCTTTTTGTCTAATGCCTCCATCATGGTGGCAAAAGAAATGATCAAGCACGGCTTCCAGCCAGGAAAAGGTTTGGGAAAGTCCCCGCAAGGAGTGTCGAAGCTGATAACTTTACCCACAGCTAAAAATTTCTTCGGAGTAGGCTTTCGCCCAACCCCTAAAGATGAGAGATGGCCCAACAAGAGAAAGGAGAAATGATGGGTTCTGCCACGACCATTGCCACATCTGTACCAAACTTTTGTTCGACCAAGGTACAATGAAGAAGAAGAAGATGAGGTCTTCACATCGGAGGAAATTGAAGAAATATGTGGGGCCATGAGGCAAATGCTCTATGATGTTAACATGGTTCAATCGGGAGAAGGAACAAGCACCGCTGAGGTGCTGTATGTGGGCCCAGAAGCTAAATTGCAAAATTGGAAAGCCACACCCTTCCCAGTCAGGCGGGAGTTCTGGTAGATTTGTCCTATCATTTTTCCTTCATCACAAGTTACTTCAGGACGTAGCTTGGATGTCTTTCTTTGTTTTCTTGTATTTTTGGTCTTCCCAATGTAATTTTGTTTATCTTCAGAAAATTCCAAGAAAATGAAATAAACATTTCATCATTTTGCACTCTTTCTAATTTTGTTATTTATTCTTCCTTTTCAGTCCTAATAATGCGGCTTTAAATAACATGACATGCTTGCGGAACTCATGCTCAAATCCGAACATTCCACCTAATCTGGAAATAATGAACCAAGAACCGAAATACGACAAAGAAGAGGCTTTTAGGGAAATAAATCGAGAATTGGAACATTTTGAGAATAAACCTAAGCCAAACTTGAATGATACCGAATCGGTTAATTTGGGAATTGTTGAAGAGATCCGAGAGACCAAGATAAGCATCCACACAGATGAGAAAACACTAGATGCAATAATCCAACTCTTGTTTGAATTTAAAGACGTGTTTGCTTGGTCTTACAATGACATGCCAGGACTAGGAGCTTATCTAGTGGTGCACAAGTTGCCAATCTACCCTGACTGTCGCCCAGTGCAACAGAAGCAAAGAAAGTGCAAGACTGACATCAGTGATAAAATCAAAGAAGAAATCACTAAGCAGTTAAAAACAGGGGTAATTCGAGTAGTACAATACACCACGTGGTTGGCTAATGTTGTGCCCTTGCCAAAGTAGGACGGAAAAACTCGAGTATGCGTTGACTACCGAGATTTGAATAAAGCAAGTCCTAAAAATAACTTTCCTTTACCAAACATCCCCATCCTTGTTGATAACTGTGCCAAACATGAGATATAATCGTTTGTGGATTGTTATGCGGGATATCATCAAGTGTTGATAGATGGAGAGGACTCCGAGAAGATTGCTTTTACCACACCTTGGGGGACTTACTGTTACCGAGTCATGCCATTCGGTTTGAAAAACGCAGGAGCAACATACATGAGAGCTATGATTGCCATTTTCCACGATATGATGCATCAGGAAATAGAGGTGTACGTAGACGATGTGATCATCAAATCTAGAACTCAGGGCGATCATGTGCGAGACTTGAGGAAATTTTCGAGAGGTTGCGGAAGTACGATTTGAAGTTGAATCCAGCCAAATGCGCTTTTGGAGTCCCGTCAGGTAAACTTTTGGGTTTCATAGTTAGTAGAAGAGGTATTGAATTGGATCCCACAAAGATAAAATCCATCCGGGATTTACCTCCTCCCAGAACAAAGAAAGATGTAATGAGTCTTCTAGGCCGACTGAACTACATCAGTAGGTTCATCACTCAGTTGACTTCCACATGTGAACCCATATTCAAGTTGTTGAAGAAAGACATTGCAATCAAATGGACAACTGAATGTCAAGAAGCTTTTGACAAAATCAAAGAATATTTGTCAAACCCTCCAGTCTTAGTCCCGCCAGAGCCAGGGAGACCTCTTTTCTTGTATTTAACGGTCTTGGAAAACTCTTTTGGTTGTGTCCTCGGACAACGTGATGCGACAGAGATGAAAGAGCAGGCGATTTACTACCTGAGCAAGAAATTCACTAGTTTTGAGGTCAAGTACACTTTGCTGGAAAGAACGTGTTGTGCTTTAACTTGGGTCGCTCAGAAATTGGGACACTACCTCCAAGCCCATACGACTCACCTCATTACTCGGTTGGATCCTTTGAAGTATATATTCCAGAAACTGATGCCCACCGGAAGATTGGCAAAATGGGAGATCCTGCTCACTGAGTTTGACATAGTCTATGTCACTCGCACGACAATGAAGGCTCAAGCATTGACACACCATTTGGCCGAGAACCCGATCGACAATGAGTATCAACCATTGAATACCTACTTTCCTGATGAAGAGGTAAATACGACATAAGTTTTTTCGGAGGACAGTCATGCTTGGAAAATGTTTTTCGATGGGGTGGTAAACGCTAAAGGTGTAGGGATTGGGGCAATCTTGATCTCTCCTGCTGGTCAGCATTACCCAGCCACGGCTAGGCCCCGTTTCTTTTGCACGAACAATACGGCTGAGTATGAAGCTTGTATCATGGGCATGAACATGGCAATTGATCAGGGCGTCGAAGATTTGTTGATCATGGGAGATTCAGATCTAATTATCAAACAATCTCAAGGTGAATGGAAAACTCGGGACGTTAAACTCCTCCCTTACCGACAACACGTGAATATTCTTGGCAAGCGATTTGCATCAATAGAGTTCAGGTATATCCCACGATGTCACAATGAACTAGCTGACGCAGTTGCCACTTTAGCTTCAATGCTACCTTATCCGGGCAACGCCCATGTCAATCCCTTGGAAATCCAAATCAGGGAAAGCCACGGTTATTACAATGCAATCGAAGAAGGACCAAGCGTCAAGCCATGGTACTATGATATCAGGAGATTTTTGAAAATGCAAGAATACCTCGAACAAGCTACTGGAGATCAAAAGAGGACCATTAGGCGACATGCAGGTGGTTTCTTTTTGAGCGGTGAGGTCTTGTATAAAAGAACACCGGATCTTAACCTCTTAAGGTGTGTCGATGTCGAAGAAGCAAGAAGAATCATGCATGAAGTACACGCCGGAGTATGCGGGCCTCATATGAATGGGTATGTTTTAGCCAAGAAAATCCTTCGAGCAGGATATTATTGGATGACCATGGAGAAAGATTGTTTCGGTTTTGTCCGAAAATGCCATCAATGTCAGGTACATGGAGATCCGATTCATGCACCTCCAACTGAGCTGCATCCTATGTTAGTGCCGTGGCCATTTGTCGATTGGGGAATGGATGTCATCGGCCAGATTGAGCCGAAAGCTTTGAATGGGCACCGATTCATACTGGTCGCTATCGATTACTTCAGAAAATGGGTCGAAGCCGTCACTCTCAAATCAGTCACTAAGAAAGATGTGTTGGATTTTGTACACTCGAATCTTATCTGTCGTTTTGGTATACCTGCAACTATCATCACAGACAATGCTGCGAATCTGAATAGTCGTTTGATGGAAGAAATATGCGAGCAATTCAAAATAACGCATAGAAACTCCACTCATTATCGTCCCAAAGCCAATGGTGCCGTGGAAGCAGCGGACAAAAATATTAAGAAGATTTTGAGAAAGACAATCCAAAGTTATAGACATTGGCATGAACAATTACCGTTCGCCTTACTGGGATACCGTACTACAGTACGCACATCGGTAGGAGCAACTCCATACCTGCTAGTCTATGGGACTGAGGCTGTGATATCGACAGAGGTAGAAATTCCTTCACTTCGTACGATTGTTGAAGCAGAGATTGTAGATAGCGAGTGGGTTAAGACTCGATTGGAGCAATTAACTTTGATTGATGAAAAGCGAATGGCTGCGGTCTGTCACGGACAACTGTACCAACAAAGGATGGCTCGTGCTTACAACAAGAAAGTACTGCCGAGAAATTTCGAAGTAGGTCAGTTGGTTTTAAGAAGCATTCTTCCACATCACCAGGAAGCGAAAGGAAAATTCACTCCTAATTGGAAGGGACCATACATCATTAGGAAGATACTGCCAAGAGGAGCATTATACTTGGGAGACATGGAAGGAAAAGATCCTGAAACGGCCGTGAATGCAAATGCTGTGAAAAGGTATTATGTCTGAATTTGCTTCGATGATGTCCTTACAAGTCAAAATGATTAAAGTCTTTTATTCCCGCTACCCAAACACTACCAACCCTTTTGTAAACCCTTTGAGCCGGTTACCTTTCTTTGGCTACCCTCTTTGGAATCCAAATCAAAAAAAAACAAAGAAAAAAAACAAACAAAACAAAACAAAACAAAGTTCCTGAACTACGTTCTGACTTGATTCCGAAAGGATACGTAGGCAACCTCTCCTGAGGTTCAGTCACACCAAACCAAAAATCCCAATTTCCCCAAAAAATGAATCTGGGGCAGATGATATTGTTGATTCGGTTTAGATCCGTCAAGATGATTCCAAAGTTGTAATTTTGTCCACAATTCTTGTTACCCAAACCGAGTACAAGTCCTTCAAGATCGATTAGAAACTGAGAAAACATCGTTGTTGCGGTCCGAAGTTTCTGGAATGAAAAGAAATAAAATGAGAGAGTCTTATTGGTGAAAACCTTCGGGCGCCATAAGATGATGGAAGTAGAGAAAAACAAAATGAGAGATCCTGTTGGTAAAAACTCGCAAAGAGTGCTATCTGGCGATGGTAAGAAGAGAAATGAGAGAGGTTGATTGGCGAAAACCCGCAAAAGGGCGCTATCAACCGAAAAGGTTGTTTCACCACAAGAGGTCCTGGCACGGCTCCTTAGCTCGGAAACATAGACCCATTTTGGTTCATAAGGAAATGGGAGTTTGTGACGATCAAGCATCTAGTCCGAGAAGCATGTCATGTTGGTTTAAAGTCAGCATATACCTCAGATAAGTCATTTTTTCCCCTAAAGGGATTCCTCTATCTTCGATACGTTTTTTCCATTCTTTGTTCATTTTTCCTTGAATCCCTTTCATTTTAACTTTAAATTTTGAAATCATTACAAAGAAAAGCGACAGGGCCCTTTATACAGAATTACGCCTGGCAAAGAAGAAAAAACCAGCCTTAGTGGTATATTGATACAATCCCCGATTGGATCGTAATGATCGATTGTTTCCAAAGAAATGGAGGTTAGGAAGAAAATTAAATCAAAGGCTAAGGTCTTAGAAGAGACGGAATGAGGCAGAAGGACAGAACCCACATAAAAAATCCTCGTGGAATCCCGAGGATGAACCCGGTCAGTTTGGAAAAAAGTAATCCCCAAAGGCAATTGGTAGCAAAGTTCTTAATGGAAATGGGGCAATGATCAAGCAATGAAGATAATCCAGGCCACAAAGTCAACCACTTTTTCAACTGATAAAATGTTCTTTGTTGAAAGCAGGTCTATTTAATTGTACAAGAAGAAGGTACAACTCAAAGAAGTGAAGTACGCAAGCATTAAAATGGCTTTGGGACAAGGAAAACACATGAAAAGGAAGTTTCTTTTCAAGAGATTTATCTTATGCATTTGTTGATGGTTAAAAAGAAAGCCTAAAAGAAGGCCCAAAAGGAAGAATAAAAGAAAAGAAAATGAAAACTCCAAAAAAGAGAATCAAAAGATGTTAGTCCAGTATCTGTTTGGACCCCGGTCAGAAAACTGAGGGTCTCTCCGGCCAAAAACCGTGAGACAATTCTTTTGAATTCCGGCTAGTAAGCTGTGAAACTTTTATCCCCGATCAGAAAATCGAGGATCTCCCAGCCAAAAAACTGCGGAGCCATTTATTTTAACCCCGGCCAAAAAACCGAGGGTTTGACGGCCAACAAACCGTTAGACATTGTGTGAATTCCGGCCAAAAAGCCGTGAAACTTTTATCCCCGGTCAGAAAACCGAGGATCTCCTAGTCAAAAAGCTGCGGAGCCATTTACTTTAACCCCGCCAAAAACCGAGGGTCTGGCATCCAAAAACCGTTAGACATTGTTTGAATTCCGGCCAGAAAGCTGTGAAACTTTTATCCCCGGTCAGAAAACCGAGGATCTCCCAGTCAGAAAACTGCGGAGCCATTTACTTTTACCCCGGCCAAAAAATCGAGGGTCTGGCAGCCAAAAAACCGTTAGACATTATTTGAATTCCGGCAGAAAGCCGTGAAGCTCTTCTTCCCGGTCAAAAAACAGAGGATTTCCCAGTCAGAAAACTGCGGAGCCATTTATTTTAACCCCGGCCAAAAAACTGAGGGTCTGGCGGCCCAAAACCGTGAGACATTGTTTGAATTCCAGCCAGAAAGCCGTGAAACTCTTCTTCCCGGTCAAAATATCGAGGATCTCCCAATCAGAAAACTGCGGAGCCATTTATTTTAACCCCGGACAAAAAACCGAGGGTCTTGCGGCCAAAAACCGTTAGACATTGTTTGAATTCCGGCCAGAAAGCCGTGAAACTCTTCTTCAAAATCCCGGCCAGAAAGACGTGGAACATTTATTTGTGAAACCGTGATTTTCTTACCCAATACCAAAGAGTCTTTTTAATCACTTTCTGTGTCACAACTAACTCACGAAATTTTCCTAGCAAAAACTGGGGCAGAAAAATTTCGTTCGTTTGTTTGTTTTGTTGTCCAAATAGGTTTGACCTCGGGACGCAAGGATAGAGATAACCTACGAATGGAACATCAATCCAGAATGAAGAAAAGAAGAAAAGAACCAAAAGAAAAGAGTTCAAACGTTGGAGTAAACAAAAAGCGCGGATTGCTCAGAATCTGATTAAAGTAACAAGCTCCGCCGACTCCGTTTCACTCAATGTTACATAAATAACAAGCGCGTACAGCTTGTTGAGCATCAAGATTCAGATCGAGGTCTACAGCAAATCAGCTAAGATTCAAGATCAAGTTTTCAAGAGAATCATAGATAGAAATCTTGTAACTCATAGTTTGATAGCATAGCTAGTTCAACACTTTAATTTCTTTTGGTGTAATAAGGAGGCCAGTGAGCAGTAAGCAGCAACAGTAGCAACGATAGCAGCAGTAACAGCAAAGTGTCAGTCCACGGTAGTCCCAGCTACCAAAACTTCCCGAATTACATTGACATGATTCCCTTTTAGCCAGGGATATGTAGGAGACCTTCGGAAGCAAAGGTTCGGTCAAACTTTTCCAAAAAAATGCTTCATACGGAGTGCTCAGACAGGGCAAAAATCGCTCGTATCCGCTCATTTATCTTTGCACGAAAACTCTTCATGTTTCCGCGTAAAGAGGGGCAGCCGTGAGCACGTGATTTTTGCCTCACACGAATTACTCCTAAAAAATTCAAAAAATAAAATACTTTTGTGTTGTTTGCAATTTTTGTGGATTTTATGTTAATATTTTCTTATTGTTTGCGTTTGTGTGTCCGTATTTAAACAAATAAAAAAAATACAAAAATATACTGCATTTGTATATGAAATTCAAGTTTGCGATTAAGAGTAATTAAGTTTGTTTTACGAAAATGAAAATAACAAAAATAATGTATTTTTCACATTTTTCCATTTATTGTCCAATTGTGTGATTTTATTTTACCATTGATATTTAAATGTGTGTGCTTAATCATTATTAGAGGTTAATTAACATTGTTGAAGAGTTAATTTTATTCTACAAGTTAATTTAGGAGTTTAAAATTTAGTTTGAAGTGGCTTATGGAAATAAAATAAAAGATAAAGGAAGAGAAAATGGAAGAAAATCGGAACTGGGCCACACAATTAAACCCAAGATCAGGCCCAAAACACTTACCCATACCCGGATCCATCTCCTAGCCCCGTTACCCCTCCAAACGACGTCGTTTAGGATTAGAACGTTTGATCTTGGCCGTTGGATGTAATAATCCAACGGTCCAGATTAAAAACCAAATTTAATACACCAAAAACCCCTAAACCATCTGACCCGTCCCCATTTCAAGCCTTAAACTCGTCTCTTTCTTCTCTCAGAGATACGCCGCCTCACCACCGTACTCCGCCGGCCAGAAATCGCTTTCGCCGGCGGCGTTTGTCCAAACCGTCCCAAATTAACACCCCAAAACCCCTAACCCCCCTCTACACGAATCCCTTAACCACTTGTCTCGAATCTTTCTCGAATGCTTCAAATATTAGATCGAAGCTCGCTGGAATTTGAAGTTTTATCCCAAATCGCCCCAAACTCACGCCATGCCTTCGCCGGACCTTCCTCATACCCTTACCAACCTTAGTTCCGTTCGAACCTAACCGGAAACCGTTGAACCCCAAAATCCGAGCCCCAAGAACCCTAGCATTCCAAAATTAGGGATTTCTTCAATTGAAGCTTAATAGACTATAATTGGGATGTTTTTATCTGAAAACATTTCAATTAAAGTCTATTCGACTTCAAAAATGTAATTTCGAGTCCATTCAAGCCCGGGTGTGTTCGATTTCGGATTCTCTTTTAAGGTATTTCATTTTTTTCTCCTTCTGTTTTATCCACTGTTGTGCTATTTGTTTGTTTTAGTCGTTCGTTTGTTTTGTTTTGTGTTTAATTTTCAATCTTCTCGTCTTCTACTCCGTAAGACTTTTATTTGGTCTTTCTTATTTTTTGATTGTCTGTTAGAATGTATTAAGTTATAGAAATACGAATTGATTTTGATCGATACTGTCAAGTAGCTAAATTCTACATTTTTGTGTTTTATTTGCCTAAGCATTTCGAATCACTTATTCAATGACTGTTTGTTATATATGTGTTATATGTTGTAATCGATTCAACGAATGTCGTCGAGTAGTTGGTTTTGCAATTCTTTTGTTTTGGCCGAAATTTGTTGAAATCATTTGGTTCGTCGATTGGCTGTTCTCAATTCTATGTATTGCAATCATTTAGTTGAATGTCGTCAAACTAATTCTGTGTTTTTGTTTGAATCATTTTTAACTACAACTGTTAGGATTCCCTGTTTGTTACCGAGCCTTAGATTGTTTTGATTTCAATTTAAATTATTGATTGGATATAGCTGTTTAAGCATGTTAAAGACCACAGCTAGGTGCAAGGCACATGCCTTAGGTCAGTAGAAACCTGCTGGACAGCAGGTATTCACCTAGGTTTTTTACTTAAAGAATTTTAAAACAAGAAAATCCCATGCTTAGACAGAAAAGGTGGGAATCTGATGGGATAACATGGAGTGATGATTTAAAAGGTTTAAGAAGTAACATGGGCTAGGGAATAAAGAGGCTGGAAGGTGAGCTGTTGAATTAAAATTTAGGTTCTGTTTTGGTTATAAAAGAGAGAGAAAAACACACAGAGAAGAGACTGGAAAAAGGAGAGCATAACTGTTTTACACACATACACTCACATATACACTCACACAGATACTCACTGGCAAGACATACATTCACAGAGAAAGCTAAAAACATTTGAGAATCTGAAAAACACACACACACAAAGAGAGAATTCCTTACTGAAAAAATAGAGAGCAAAGGAGAGTTTTACCTCTAGTTTCTTTACTGAAACTTGTTCTGCTTTTGCCCTCTCTTGGTTTTCCCCGGATTCTTGTTTTGATTTCGAAATCATCTTTGAGATTATTGGTTGTTTTTGGGTTACTGTTTTCTGTCGAAATTCTGTTTGGATCTGCCACTGCTGTGCTGTTTGGTTTTGGTCCGTTTGCTGCATACTGCTTCTGCTGCTAACTCCTCCATTTGTTCAATTTTACTTCCAGGTACACATTTTTTGGTGCTTGACCATTCTTGTACCATAAATGAAATGAAAGACCACTTTGAATCCTTTGTTTGAAGCCATTACATAAATGATCTTGTTTTGTTAAACTAAGTACTGTTAGCCAAAATAGATATCGTACAGTTAGTCATTAGAAGATTGAGGGTGCATTAGACTTGTATGTCTACTTAGCTCTTACTTTCATTATGTACGAATTGAAACAAAACTTGCTAGGCTTGTATTTGTAAACTTGGATTATTTTGGACTATTGATAAAAATAGATATCAATTTTCATTTATACTTAATTAGTTTCTATAGTTTAGTATACGTTTGGATTTGTGTAAGTAAAACTAGCCAATTCGGATTGGGATTCCCTTTGATATTTTACATAGGTAATTTGTTAAAGTCAAGTAGTTTAAGCATGTTTAAGATGTTTAGTTTGGTTAAAGCTTAGCCATTAATATAAGATGTTCGGAATCACTTTGAGTTTTTCTTCACTTTGATTTTTCTTTTTCTTTGAAGTCCATTTATAATTAAGCAAGCAAGACAAGTTAGCCAATGCTTTAGATGACGATGTTAGTCGACTTTAATCAAATAATTTCGACTTCGTCAATTAACGTCAGATTGAGATAGCGAAATCCAAAGTAAACTACCCCACGTCTAATAATTAACCAAGGCGAATTATTTCTATTTCGTATATTTTGATCAATTTTCTGTTAGTTCATATCTCTTCATTCAATCTCCGGCCATAAGTCAAAAGCTAGGAAATAACACATCATTCGGTACAATTCTTTAATTGGAAATAATTTTAAGGGATATGCTTTTAAATGAATTGATTTTTTTTTTGGGTTTAGTTTTACAATGGCTTTAAATCGGCATAGTTTCAAATAAGTAATCCGGATACCTTTTTTTTATATTATTATTTACCTATCCGTCAAAATCCGAGTCTATATTGCAATTAGTCTTTCTCTTGGTATGATTTTCAAATTCATAGAGCGGTTTAAAGTTTAATCAGAGCATATAATTTATAAGCATGTATAAAATCAGGAATTTTTAGCCATTTATAATAATTGAAGCGACCGTGCTAGAACCACGGGATCCGGGGGTGCCTAACACCTTCCCTCGGGTCAACAGAATTCCTTACTTAGAATTTCTGGTTCGTAGACTTCATTTGGAAAGTCGTAAATTTCCTCGATTCGGGATTTAAATAAATCGGTGACTTGGGACACCTTAATTTATTCCAAGTGGCGACTCTGAATTAAAATAGAATAATCCCATTTCGAATATTGTCACTTAAATTGGAAAAACTCCCTCACGCCTCTACCCTTCGGGGTAGGGGGCGCGCCAAAAGGAGGTGTGACACAATACATAAACTTATTGACTCCAGAAGAATTGAGGTTCAAGCTCCCGAGGCTCCTAATATAACATAGAACCCTTTGCTTGTGCAGCATGAGACCCATATGATAGAGGTGGTACAAGGAGGAAGTTGCAAGAAGTCCTCTCAGGTTGTAATGATTATCAAAGCGAGCAACAAGACAGAAGAGAAAGTCGTGAGTGCGAAAATATGGGTCAAGCCACCTGTAAGCAAGCCAGCAGTGATAGTTGAACATGAACCTGTAAAAGTGATAGTGCCCGGAGTAAAGCCCGTATTGACTGTAAAAGGGGCGCAGCTAGAGCCAGTTGTTATCAGGCCAGTCACTCAGATGCCGATAGTGAACATTAGAACCGTGCATTGGAATTATAACAAGGTAACTGTCATATATAAAGGAAAGGAAATCAAGGGGGAGATTTGTGAAACCCACAGTTTGACCCGATCAGGGAGATGTTTTGCTCTCGATGAATTAAGGAAGGCAAAAGTTATGAAAGACAATCCAGCCAACGTAAAGCAGTCACTGAGTCTAAAAAAATGAAAGCTCGGGATTATTCCATTGTAGAGCAGCTGAGGAAAACACCAGCTCAAATATCTTTGCTTTGTTGATTCATTCTTATGAACCCCGAAAGGCGTTAATGAAGATCCTGAACGAGGCCTATGTACCAGAAAAGATCACAATGAATCATTTCAAAAAGATCACAAACAAAATCTTCGAGGGAAATAGGATAACATTTTCAGATGATGAACTACCATTGGAAGGGACAAAGCACAACATGGCATTATATATTACGGTGAAGTGCGAGGAAGTAGTGGTGACCGGTGACTTGGTTGATAATGGGTCAAGTGCCAATATTTGTCCTTTATCTACTCTGGGCAAACTGAAGATTGATCATGAAAGAATCCATAGAAACAAAATATATGTGAGAGGATTTGATGGGGGCGGTAAGAACACTGTCGGATACGTCATATTTGAACTCACCATCAGACCGGTAGAATATACCATGGAGATTCAAGTGTTGGACGTTGCTGTTTCCTATAATCTCCTGCTAGGACGTCCATGCATCCATGTTGCAAAAGCGGTGCCTTATTCACTCCATCAAATGGTGAAGTTTGGATGGGATCAGCAAGAGATAGTAGTGTATGGTGAAGATAATGCTTGCAATACCATCACATCATTTGAAGAAGTCGAGGGTGACAAAGGTCCTTGGGTGTACCAAGTGATGGACACTGTATCTGTGAATAAAATATCTGAAGGCGAAAACATCCCAATGCCCAAGGTAGCTCCCGCGGCCATCATGGTTGCTAAGGAAATGTTGAAGAACGGGTTTCTTCTGAGAAAAGGTTTAGGAGCTGCTCTACAAGGAATAATACAACCAGTATATCTTCCGGGTAGCACTAACACTTTCGGCTTGGGTTTCAAGCCAACCATTACCGACATACAAAGAGCTAAAAAACTGAAAAAGAAAGGCTGGACTCTCCCCAAACCTATCCCAAAACTCTCCTATTCCTTCGTCAAGCCTGGTATACAAAGACGTCCGGCAACGGTCATGCCCAGCCAAGTAGAGATAAGGCCAGATGAAGAGCTGTTAGAAAGATTTGAGAACTTGTTCGAAGACGTGAACATGATAGAGGCAATCGTAGGCACTAGCAGAATGGACGTTCAGTTTGTTGGATCCCATATCAGGCTAAATAACTGGGAGAGCTACTCCTCTTTCGATCAGGAGGGAGTTGTGGTAGTTAGCTTTAATGTTCTATTCCTAAATCTGTCTTATTTCAAAAGTTGTAATCCTATGTTCAGTCTAGTCGGGCGTATCAAAACCTTGTTATCTTTCTAAGTTTAATGAAATTCAATTTCTTTCTTCCTCTATTTTGATAGCCTTATTTCATTTTTCTTTTCTTTTCTTGTACTGTCCATTTTTTGCTGATTTCAATGATGTGTCATGCATAAGGAATTCTCGTCCCAGTCTTGTTAATCAGATAATTATACAAGAAATTGAACATGATAATGAAGTGGAGTATGAGGATGAGGTAGTTTTGGAAGAAATTAGTAAAGATCTGAGCCACTACGAAGAGAAACCCAAGCCAAACTTAAATGAGACAGAGTCTGTTAATTTGGGAGACGAGGAAAATATTCGAGAAACAAAGATTAGTGTTCACTTGGAAGCCTCACTCAGAGAGGAATTGATAAAGTTATTACATCAGTACAAAGACATATTTGCATGGTCTTATGATGATATGCTACGGCTTTGTACTGATTTGGTGGTACAGAAGTTGCCCATTTATTCGGAATGCCAGCCTGTCAAGCAGAAGTTGAGAAAGTTCAAAACAGATATCAGTGTGAAAATAAAAGAAGAAGTCAATAAGCAATTTGAGGAAAAAGTCATACGGGTCACCAAATACCCCACCTGGTTAGCTAATGTTGTACCTGTTCTAAAGAAAGATGGAAAAACCAGAGTGTGCGTTGATTATCGAGACCTCAACAAAGCTAGTCCGAAGGATAATTTTCCATTGCCAAACATGCACATATTAATTGACAATTGTGCCAAACATGAGATTTGTTCTTTTGTGGATTGTTATGCGTGTTATCATCAGATCCTAATGGACGAAGAAGATGCAGAAAAGACAGCCTTTATCACACCTTGGGGGACATATTGCTACAGAGTAATGCTATTCGGGTTGAAAAATGCTGGAGCTACATATATGAGAGCAATGACCACCATGTTTCATGACATGATACATCGAGAGATTGAAGTCTATGTGGATGATGTCATTATTAAATCCAGGAAGCAGTATGATCATGTTAAAGACCTGAGGAAGTTCTTCCAAAGGCTTCGAATGTGATGCTTTTGGAGTACCATCAGGAAAAAATGTGCTTTTGGAGTACCATCAAGAAAGTTATTGGGGTTTGTGGTAAGCCGACGTGGTATTGAACTGGACCCTTCAAAGATAAAAGCAATTCAGGATTTGCCTCTACCAAAGAGCAAGAAAGATGTGATGATTTTGTTAGGCAGGTTGAATTATATTAGCAGATTTATTGCCTAGTTAACGTCAACTTGTGAGCCTATTTTCAAATTATTGAAGAAAGATGCTGCAGTAAAATGGACTGAGGAATGTCAAGATGCATTTGAAAAAATCAAGGAATATCTGGCCAATCCGCCTGTGTTAGTTCCTCCAGAACCTGGAAGGCCCTTGATCCTTTATTTGACTGAGTTGGATAATTCCTTCAGCTGTGTACTAGGGCACCATGATGAAACGGGGAAGAAGGAGTAGGAAATTTACTACCTCAATAAGAAATTTTCATCTTACGAGGTAAAATATACTCAGTTGTAAAGAACATGTTGTGCCTTAACATGGGTTGCATAGAAGTTGAAACATTACATGTCGGCTTATACTACTTATCTTATATCTCGTTTGGAACCACTGAAGTACATCTTCAAGAAGCCTATGCCCACATGAAGGCTCGCTAAGTGGAAAATTCTGCTTACAGAGTTTGATATCGTTTATGTAACTCGCACTGAATGAAAGCACAAGAAGTTGCCGATCACTTAGCATAAAATCCAGTCGACGATGAGTATGAACAACTGAAAACATATTTCCCTGATGAGGAGGCGATGAATATTGAAGAATTGGAACAAGATGAAAGGCCGGGCTGGAAATTATACTTTGATGGGGCTGTCAATAACTAAGGAGTTGGAATTGGAACAGTGCTCATTTCAGAAACGGGTCAGCATTATCCTGTTACTGCTCAACTCTGCTTTTTCTGTACTAATAATATTGCTAAATACGAAGCGTGTATATTGGGATTAAGAATGCAATAGACATGGGTGTTCAAGAGGTTTTGGTCATGGGTGAGTCGGATCTCTTGATACATCAAATTCAAGGCGAATGGGAAACAAGGGATTTGAAGTTCATATCGTACCAACAGTGTCTACACGAACTATGTCATCGGTTTAAATCCATAGAATTTAAGCATATTCCAAGAATGAACAATGACGTTGCAGATGCTCTAGCTACTTTTTCGTCCATGTTATACCATCCGGATCAAGCTTATGTGGATCCATTACAAATCCAAGTTCATGATCAGAATGCTTATTGTTTTATGGTAGAAGAGGAACTTGATGGCGAACCATGGTTCCATGATATCAAAGAATATTTGAGAATGGGGGTGTACCCGGTGCAAGCCACGAGGAATCAAAAAAGAGCCATAAGACCACTGACGAGTGGATTTTTCCTCAGTGGAGGGGTTTTATACAAGATATCCACAGATTTGGGTTTACTAAGATCTATAGATGCACAGCAAGCTACTACAATCATTACTGAGGTACACACAGGAGCCTGTGGACCCCACATGAGTGGATATGTTTTAGAAAAGAAAATACTAAGGGCTGGATATTATTGGCTCACTATGTAAAGAGATTGTATTAGATATGTACAAAAATGCCATCAATGCCAGATACACGGGGAGTTGATTCATTCCCCACCATATGAATTGCATACGATGTCAGCACCATGGCCTTTTGTTGCTTGGGGCATGGATGTTATCGGACGCATAAAGCCAGCAGCATCTGATTGGCACAGGTTTATTCTGGTTGCCATTGATTATTTTACCAAATGGGTGGAGGCGAAGACATTCAAAGAAGTAACAAAGAAAGCAGTGGTGGATTTCGTACATGCAACCATCATTTACCGCTTCGGAATTCCAAAGGTGATTATTACAGATAATGGAGCTTGATTGATGATGATGAATGGGTAAAAGCCCGGGTAGAACAATTGAGCTTGATTAATGAGAAAAGATTGGCAGCACTATGTCACGAACAGCTGTATCAACAGATGATGGCCAAAGCATATAACAAGAAAGTACGTCCACAAAAATTCGAGGTTGGACAATTAGTGTTGAGACGTATTCTACCACATTGGGCGGAAGTAAAAGGGAAGTTCGCACCTAATTGGTGTCACGACCCCAAATCCGGTCGTGATGGCGCCCAGCACATTGCTAAGCTAGCCCTGACCAATCAATATCAACCACGGAGCTAGAAGCTCTCTTTAGCCCATTTAAGCATATTAATTCACGAAATAACAGTGATACATATAACGAAAACGGGAAACCAAGTCCCATAATACATCAACTCCCACAGACCGAAGGGTCAAGAGTCATGAGCCTCTAAAGAACATAAGTGTAATAAAGTTTATAACAAACTCGGTGCGGAAAAGAAAGACAACAAGATAAGAAATGACAGCTAGAAGGGGAGTCAGGTCCTGCGGACGCTGCAGCTACCTCGACTATCCCGCACAATGCCTCCGAGTAGCTACCGAATCAAGTCCTGCTGAGAGGTACCTGGATCTGCACACAAGGTGCAGGGAGTAAAATGAGTACTGCCGGACTCAGTGGTAATAAACAAGGGTAAGACAGCGCAGATAAGAAATCCGCAATAAAGCACTATGTAAAGCTATAATCAGCTACCCTGTCATAGAATCAATATTCACTGTACCTGTACCAACAAATACCAATAAATAGCATAACAGCTAGCAGATGTAGCTAAATGCAATGCAATGCATGATATGACCGCTACGGCGCGTAGCTCGACTCCAATTTTGGGTACCCGTGCTCACTGTGGGGGTTCAGACTCCGGAGGGGCTCCTACAGCCCAAGCACATCTCATAGAGATATTCTGCGGCGTGCAGTCCGATCCAACATATATCTCGCTGCGGCGCGCAGCCCGATCCACTACTAGTCAGCTAATATGCAGATACAGCCTCGCAGGCTCAAAAGTAGTTTTTGAAAACTCTTTTATCATTTTTCAATTGGAAAACAGTAATATCAAGTTCCAGAGATTGGAATTTGCATAATAACAAAAATAGTTGCGGACTAGTAGTAAACTAGCATGTCTATATGATAAGACAATGATAACGATCCTCGCGGGATCCAATAATTGGCTCACGGCCCACAAGTATACTCAACCACCCAAGAAGGGGGGTTCAACGGCTCGAGAATAGCCAATAATACAATATCAACAGGTCGGACTAATATATAGTCTCCAGTTCATGATCGACCCCGCACTCTCAAAAGTGTGCGTGTCTCGCCGCTATACAACGTCACAAAGTGGTATACCGGGGTTTCGAACCCGCTGGTCATCACCCACATCTATTACTCACCTCAATACGGCGCGACGACTATTCCGCAATGCCCTTGCCACGATAATCAAGCTCCGCACGCGTAGAATCCGATCCAATACAGTAGAAATACAACAAATTAGGCCAATGGGACTACACCCAATCAATACAACTCAATTTACATCAAAATTCCCAAAGTTGTCAAAACCCGACTTTCGGTACGCTTATCGAAAAATCACGAAAGTCACATATTCGGAACCCTCATCTCAATACGAGTCTAAGCATATCAATTTTACCAAATTCGGACTCCATTTGCCCATTCAAAACCTTGATTTTCTAAAGTTCAAGCCTAGGGCTAAATCCTCCATAAATTACCCCAAATTCCTCCATTTTCATGATATAATTGCATAATATTACCAATACTAATCATAGTTTAAGTCCATAGTTGATTACCTGATGATTTCCCTTGAATTTCTCTTCAAAATCGCCCAAATCGCCTCTAAAGCCGAGACCCAAATGTGTGAAATATTCTGAAATTTTTCTAACTTCTGATACACTTAACTTACAGCGATTTTCGCTTCCGCGGAAGAATTTCCGCTCCTACGAGTCCGTATCCGCGACCAAAGGGTCGCTTCAGCGGTTCCAGGCCTAGCCGGCCACTTCCGCTTCTGCGAGCAAAGGACCGCTTAAGCGCGTCCGCTTCTGCAATAAAACGTCCGCTTCTGCGAAGCCATCCGCTTCTGCGCTACAGAGCCCGCTCCTGCGGACTCGCCCAGGCGGTCAAGTGTCCGCTTCTGCGGACCTTCTCATTTTTCTTCTCGTCCGCTTCTGCGATCACTGGCTCGCACCAGCGATGCCGCTTCAACGGAATGATTTCTGCTTCTGCGTAACCAAGCGCTCCTGCGCCCCTCGTCCGCTTCTACGGACTCGCTCCTGCGCCTACAATTCCGCAGGAGCGGAAACAACAGAAACAGAATCCCAACCTGCAATTTTTTCCACAATTTCTCCCGTTTAGCCACCTGAAAACACCCCGAGGCCCACGGGACCTCATCCAAACACACCAACACATCTTAACATCTTATTCGAACTTGCTCCAATCCTCAAAACACGTCTAATAACACCAAAACCCATAATTCACATCAAATTCAAGCCTAATTTCCTTAAAACATTCCGAATTACACATTCAATCAAAAACCCGACCAAACGACGTCCGAATGACCTGAAATTTTGCAGGCACATCCAAAATCACCTAACGGAGCTACTGCAACTGTCGAAATTCCATTCCGACCCCGGATCAAAATCTCACCTACCGTTCGGATTTCGCCAAAATTCAACCTTAGCCAATTCAAGCCTATTTCTACACCGGGCCTCCAAATTCAATTCCGATCGCTCCCCTAAGTCACAAATCACCTCCCGAAACTAACCGAATCATCAGAATCCGATTCCAAGCCCTCTAACCAAATAGTCAACTCCAGGTTGACTTTCCTTATCCAAGTTTCCTTCAAAAAGGCTATATGCCTCATTTTCAATCCAATTCACTCCTAACTCACCCGATAGAATCTAACACTGATATAAAATCATAAAACATGTATTTACAACATAACGGGGTGGTAATTCTCGTGACGACGGGCCGGGTCGTCACATTCTCCCCCTCTTAAGCAAACGCTCGTCCTCGAGCGGGTCAAGAAACATACCTGAAGTCTCAAACAAGTGAGGATATCCGCTCCGCATCTCCCGCTCGATCTCCCAAGTGGCCTCCTCCACGGGTCGACCTCTCCACTGAACCTTAACTGATGCAATCTCCTTAGACCTCAATTTTCTCACCTGTCGTCCCAAAATGGCAATAGGCTCCACATCATAGGATAGATCACCATCAAGCTGAATGGTGCTGAAATCTAATACATGAGACGGATCTCCAATGTACTTCCGGAGCATAGATACATGGAATACTGGATGAACGCTGGATAAGCTGGGCGGCAAGGCCAACTCATATGCCACCTCTCCAACTCTCCTAAGTATCTCAAAAGGACCAATGTACCCGGGACTCAACTTTCCTTTCTTCCCAAACCTCATGACACCCTTCATAGGTGAAATCTTCAACAATACTCGGTCACCAACCATGAAAGACAACTCCCGAACTCTACGGTCCGCATAACTCTTCTGACGAGACTGTGCTGTACGAAGCCTCTCCTGGATCAACTTTGCTCTATCCAGAGCATCCTGGACTAACTCAGTCCCTATCAATCTAACCTCACCAGGCTCAAACCATCCCACGGGGGATCTACACCGCCTGCCATACAATGCCTCATACGGGCCATCTGAATACTCGACTGATAACTGTTGTTGTAGGCAAACTCAGCAAGTGGTAGGAACTCATCCCACGAACCACCAAAATCAATCACACAAGCTCTCAACATATCCTCCAAGATCTGAATAGTTCGCTCAGACTGTCCGTCTGTCTGGGGGTGAAATGCTGTACTCAACTCAACCCGCGTACCCATCTCTCGCTGAAATGCTCTCCAAAACTGAGAAGTGAACTGAGTACCCCTGTCGGATATGATAGACACTGGGATCCCATGCAACCGAACAATCTCTCGAATAAAGATCGCTGCCAACCGCTCTGATGAGTAGGTAGTACTAATCGGAATGAAGTGAGCTGACTTGGTCAGTCTATCCACAATCACCCATACAGAATCAAACTTCCTCGCCGTCCGAGGGAGTCCAGTAACAAAGTCCATAGTGATCCTCTCCCATTTCCACTCAGGAATAACAATGCGCTGAAATACACCACCGGGCCTCTGATGCTCGTACTTAACCTGCTGACAGTTGAGGCACCGTGCTACATGTCCGACAATGTCCATTTTCATCTTTCTCCACCAATAGTGCTGTTTCAAATCTTGATACATCTTCGCGGCTCCTGGATGGATAGAATACCGCGAGCTATGGGCCTCCTCCAGAATCAACTCACGAAGGCCGTCCACATTGGGCACGCATATCCGGCCCTACATCCTCAATACGCCGTCACTATCAATGGTGACATCTCTAGCATCATCATGCTGAACTCTGTCCCTAAGGACAGCCAAATGTGGATCATCATACTGGCGCTCACGAATACGATCATATAGAGATGACCGAGATACAACACAAGCCAATACCCCGCTGGGCTCCGAAATATCTAACCTCACTAGCCGATTGGCTAGTACCTGAACATCATAAGCAAATGGCCTCTCCTCAGCTGGAATATATGCCAAGCTCCCCATACTGACCGCCTTCCGGCTCAAAGCATCGGCCACCACACTGGCCTTCCCCGGATGATATAATATAGTAATGTCATAATCCTTCAGCAACTCAAGCCATCTCCGCTGTCTCAAATTAAGGTCTTTCTGTTTGAACAAGTGCTGGAGACTACGATGGTCGGTATACACCTCACAAGACACACCGTACAAATAGTGCCTCCAAATCTTCAATGCATGAACAATGGTGGCTAGCTCCAAATCATGAACAAGATAGTTCTTCTCATGTGGCTTCAACTGCCGAGAGGCATAAGCAATCACCTTTCCTTCCTGCATCAACACACAACCTATCCCCACTCTCGAGGCATCACAATAAACGGTATATGAACCTGAAGCTCATGGCAATACTAACACTGGAGCTGTGGTCAAAGCTGTCTTGAGCTTCTGAAAGCTCTCCTCGCACTCATCCGACCACACGAATGGTGCACCGTTCTGGGTCAATTTAGTCAATGAAGAAGCAATGGATGAAAATCCCCTAACAAACCGGCGATAATACCCCGCCAAGCCAAGAAAACTCCTGATCTCTGTAGCTGAGGACGGTCTAGGCCAACTCTGCACCGCCTCTATCTTTTTCTGATCAACCTGAATACCATCACGAGACACCACATGTCCCATAAATGCTACGGACTCGAGCCAAAACTCGCACTTGGAGAATTTAGCATATAGCTTCTCCTCCCTCAATCTCTGCAACACAATACTCAAATGCTGAGCATGCTCCTCCTGACTACGGGAGTAGACTAGAATGTCATCAATGAACACAATCACAAATGAATCCAAATAGGGCCTGAACACACTGTTCATCAGATGCATAAATGATGCTGGGGCGTTGGTCAGCCCAAAAGACATCACAAGAAACTCATAGTGACCATATCGGGTCCTGAATGCAGTCTTCATAATATCCGAGTCCCCGATCTTCAGCTGATGATAGCCCGAACGAAGATCGATCTTAGAAAACACCCTCGCACCCTGTAACTGATCAAACAAATCATCTATGCGCGGTAGAGGGTACTTGTTCTTCACCGTCACTTTGTTCAATTGCCTATAATCAATACACATCCGCATGGAACCATCTTTCTTTTTAACAAATAATACCGGTGCACCCCACGGAGACACACTAGGACGGATGAAACCCTTATCCAGAAGCTCCTGAAGCTGCTCTTTTAGTTCTTTCAACTCGGCTGGTTCCATTCGATAAGGAGGAATGGATGTGGGCTGAGTGCCCGGCACCAAGTCAATGCCAAAATCAATATCCCTGTCCGGCGGCATGCCCGGCAGGTCTGAGGGGAATACATCTGGGAAGTCCCTTACAACAGGTACAGAATCAATGTTAGGAGATTCAGTTCCCACATCTCTCACAAAAGCTAAGTACGATAAACACCCTTTTTCAACCATCCTCTGAGCTTTTAAGAACGAAATAACACGGCTAGGGACGAAATCGGCCGAACCCCGCCACTCAATCTGAGAAATACCAGGAATGGCCAACGTAATTGTCTTAGCATGACAGTCCAATATAGCATGATACGGAGACAACCAGTCCATACCCAATATAACATCAAAGTCCACCATACCCAACAATAACAACTCTGCCTGGGTCTCCAGACCCCCAATAGATATAACACAGGATCTATAGACATGATCCACAACGATCGTATCACCCACGGGGGTGGATACATGAACAAGCAAATCAAGACTACCACGAGTCGCACCCAAATAATGTGCAAAATAAGAGGACACGTAAGAATATGTGGACCCTGGATCAAATAGAACAGAGGCATCTCTGTGATAGACAGAAATGATACCTGTAATCACCGCATCGGAGGCAACTGCATCACGCCTGTCAGGAAGTGCATAGAACCGTGCCTGGCCTCCACCGGATCTCTCCTCGCCTCTGGGGCGACCATGAGAAGACTGACCTCCACCTCTACTAGCCTGAGATGGTGCTGAAGAGGAGGGTTGATCCCTCTGCTGAATCCTGTCCCTACGGAGTCGAGGGCACTGTCTCCTCATGTGGCCAAACTCACCACACTCATAACATGCACCCGGTGCTGGAGAAGGGGACTGAAGGGAACCCCTCGCCGCAGAAGAACCCTGGGCTGAAGAAGTAGGTGCTGCACTCTGGGCTGGAAGGGCACTAAGTGATGACTGACCCTGCTGAAACCCCTATCGACCACGACCATAAGAACCTCCGCTCTGCTCTGGGCGGCCTGAATGAGAAGGTCTAGATGAGCGACCTCTGCCCTGCTGGGAATGCCCTCTAGATGGAGCACCACTGAAACTGCCAGAACCACGAGGCCTCTTGGCCTCCCACTCCTCTCTCTCTCGGCGACGATCCGCCTCAATGGAGCATGCCTAGCCAACTGAGTGAATCTAAGCTCATACTGAGTCACAGACATGTCGCCCTGAATCAACCACTCGAACTGGCAACGTAGCTCCTCGCGACGAGACTGAGGTACATATTTCTCTAGAAAGAGAGTAGAGAACTGCTGCCATGTGAGAGGTGCTGCTCTAGCAGGCCTACGCCTCTCAAACTCCTCCCACCAATCAAATGCGGGACCAGTGAACTGAAATGTAGTAAATGAAACTCCGCTGGACTCAAGAATACCAGCCGTACGCAGCATCTTCTGACACTTATCCAAGAAACCCTGGGCATCCTCGCCCTCAACGCCACTGAAATGGGGTGGCTGAAGTCTACCAAATCTCTCAAGACGACGCTTCTCGTCATCGGGCATAACCTGAACCATATGCTCTGGAGCTGGAGCTGGTGCAGCTGGAGGAATAACCGGTGCAACCACCTGAGCGGGGACCACCTCTGGTGTCTGAAGTCCCTGAACAACCGGGTCAGGTGTGCGAGCTGCAGGGGTCTGCTGTCCACCCCCTGACTGAGATGTCGCTACAGTAGCGGTAGCTGAAACTACCTGAGCCAAACCGGAACACACTGATAATATCTGAGCAAGAGTCTCCTGAAGACCAGGAATAGCAATAGATATAGTCTGGCCCTGAACTGGGACCGCCGGAGCATCAACCACTGGGGGCTGCTCCTGAACTGGTACAACGGGCGGGTCAGCTGGCACTGCCTCCGCCGCCCTACCTCTAACTCTAGCACGACCGCGCCCACGGCCTCTAACAGGTGGCAATGGAGGTCGTCCACCTCGTCCTGATGCTCGCGTTCTCGCCATCTACGAGAGAATACAATGTAGAAGTTCAGTTCTCAGAACAACATGATCGCACGACAGAGTTCAAGAAAAGTGAAGTTTTCCTAATGGTTCGCAGCCTCCCGAGGATAAGTACAGGCGTCCCCGTACCGATCCACAAGACTCTACTAACCTGCTCAAGACTCATGAGGCCTAGTAAACCTAGGCTCTGATACCAACTTGTCACGACCCCAAATCCGGTCGTGATGGCGCCCAGCACATTGCTAAGCCAGCCTGACCAATCAATAACAATAACGGAGCTAGAAGCTCTCTTTTGCCCATTTAGGCATACCAAATCACGAAGCAATAGCGATACATATAACGAAAACAGGGAACCAAGTCCCATAATACACTAACTCCCATAGACCGAAGGGTCAAGAGTCATGAGCCTCTAAAGAACATAAGTGTAATAAAGTTTATAACAAACTCAGTGCGGAAAAGAAAGACAACAAGATAAGAAATGACAACTAGAAGGGGAGTCAGGTCCTGCGGACGCTGCAGCTACCTCGACTATCCCGCACAATGCCTCCGAGTAGCTACCGAATCAAGTCTGCTGAGAGGTACCTGGATCTACACACAAGGTGCAGGGAGTAAAATCAGTACTGCCAGACTCAGTGGTAATAAACAAGGGTAAGACAGCGCAGATAAGAAATCCGCAATAAACACTATGTAAAACTATAATCAGCTACCCTGTAATAGAGTCAATATTCACTGTACCTGTACCAACAAGTACCAGCAAAACAGTATAACAGCTAGCAGATGTAGCTAAATGCAATGCAATGCATGATATAACCGCTACGGCGCATAGCCCGATCCAATTTGGGTACCCGTGCTCACTGTGGGGGTTCAGACTCCGGAGGGGCTCCTACAGCCCAAGCACAATATAACTGCGGCGTGCAGTCCGATCCAACATATATACTGCTGCGGCGCGCAGCCCGATCCACTACCAGTCAGCTAATATTCAGATACAGCCTCGCAGGCTCAAAAGTAGTTTTTGAAAACTATTTTATCATTTTTCAGTTGGAAAACAGTAATATCAAGTTCCAGAGATTGGAATTTGCATAACGGAAAAGGTCCAAATATGCCCGTGAACTATGCGAAATAGGACAAATATGCCCGTCGTTTATAGTTCGGCCCAAATATGCCCATTCCGTCAAATAGTTGGGCATATATGCCCTTATTTGACGGAAACTTGATTTTTATTTTTTTATTTTTTATTTATTGATACCAAATAACCAAACCCAACTTAAAAATAACCCACCCGACCCATGTCCTATTTCGACGAGCATTTTTGTCCTATTTCGCATAGTTCACGGGCATATTTGTGCTATTTCGCATAGTTCACGGGCATATTTGTGATATTTCGCATAGTTCACGGGCATATTTGGACCTTTTCCGTTAATTCTATACTGGAAACATGCATTAATTGAGTTAAATCAGTACATTTCATAGCGAATGTTACATAAATCATTCAAGACTTTAAAAAGAAAACAAGAAAACCAAAGATAAAGTCGCTACATATTGAATAAACTCTATAGAATAAATTGAAAAAACAAAAAAGAAAGAGAAAGATAAAGAACTTTTATTTACCTCGCCATTTTAATCAAAAGACCGCAGATAACAATTCTACCTCTGTGCTTTTGTGCTGATGTTCTTTCACTACTCCTGTTATTTATAGATTTGACAAAACGTTCAAATTTGGGAAATGGCATACAAAATTTTTGTTTTGGCAGGAAAATGAATTAATATCCTTGAAGAAATTAAACTCAAATTGCAGTCATTGATTTTTTTCTCAATTAGTTGTAGTATTATATTATGATTTCAAATTTTTTCTTTCTTGAGTATACATTCATTGGATGTAACGAATAAAATCCTATTACTGTAACCACTCATTTAATAGTTGACTCCTAGTTTAAATTTTTCCTATAGAGGTTCCTCCAAAAGTTGTTTCATAGGTGTCTTTCACGGACAAAACGGGTATTAATTTTTTAATTATATGTAGTTTAAATAATTAATGCACTATCTAATATGCTATCTCCTAAATGATTAACACATGTTTCCTGTTATGAATATATGTAATTTCTCCATAAAGTTTGAAATGATATGAACTAAAGCTTATATTACCGTCATTTTATTCAAATATGCCCGTGAACTATGCGAAATAGCACAAATATGCCCGTGAACTATGCGAAATAGGACAAAAATGCCCGTCGAAATAGGACATGGGTCGGGTGGGTTATTTTTAAGTTGGGTTTGGTTATTTGGTATCTATAAATAAAAAATAAAAAAATAAAAATCAAGTTTCCGTCAAATAAGGGCATATATGCCCAACTATTTGACGGAATGGGCATATTTGGGCCGAACTATAAACGACGGGCATATTTGTCCTATTTCGCATAGTTCACGGGCATATTTGGACCTTTTCCGTTTGCATAATAACAAAAATAGCTGCGGACTAGTAGTAAACTAGCATGTCTATATGATAAGACAATGATAACGATCCTCGCGGGATCCAATAACTGGCTCACAGCCCACAATATACTCAACCGTCCAAGAAGGAGGTTCAACGGCTCGAGATTAGCCAATAATACAATATCAACAGGTCGGACTAATGTATAGTCTCCAGTTCATGATCGACCCCGCACTCTCAAGAGTATGCGTGTCTCGCTGCTATACAGCGTCACAAAGTGGTATACCGGGGTTTCGAACCCGCTGGTCATCACCCACATCTATTACTCACCTCAATACAGCGCGACAACTATTCCGCAATGCCCTTGCCACGAGAATCAAGCTCCGCACGCGTAGAATCTGATCCAATACAGTAGAAATACAACAAATTAGGCCAATGGGACTACACCCAATCAATACAACTCAATTTACATCAAAATTCCCAAAGTTGTCAAAACCCGACTTTCGGTACGCTTATCGAAAAATCACGAAAGTCACATATTCGGAACCCTCATCTCAATACGAGTCTAAGCATATCAATTTTACCAAATTCGGACTCCATTTGCCTATTCAAAACCTTGATTTTCTAAAGTTCAAGCCTAGGGCTAAATCCTCCATAAATTACCCCAAATTCCTCCATTTTCATGATATAATTGCATAATATTACCAATACTAATCATACTTTAAGTCCATAGTTGATTACCTGATGATTTCCCTTGAATTTCTCTTCAAAATCGCCCAAATCGCCTCTAAAGCCGAGACCCAAATGTGTGAAATGTTCTGAAATTTTTCTAACTTCGGATACACTTAACTCACAGCGATTTTCGCTTCTGCGGATAAAATTCCGCCCCTGCGGAACCGCTTCTGCGACCAATTGGTCGCTTCTGCGAATCCAGGCCTAGCCGGCCAATTCCGCTTCTGCGAGCAGAGGACCGCTTAAGCGCGTCCGCTTCTGCGATAAAACGTCCGCTTCTGCGAAGACATCCGCTTCTGCGCTCCAGAGTCCGCTCCTGCGGACTCGCCCAGGCGGTCAAGTGTCCGCTTCTGCGGACCTTCCCATTTTCTTCTCGTCCGCTTCTGCGATCACTGGCTCGCACCAGCGATGCCGCTTCAGCGGAAAGATGCTCCGCTTCTGCGTAACCAAGCGCTCCTGCGCCCCTCGTCCGCTTCTGCGGACTCGCTCCTGCGTCCATAATTCCGCAGGAGCGGAAACAACAGAAACAGAATCCCAACCTGCAATTTTTTCCACAATTTCTCCCGTTTAGCCACCCAAAAACACCCCGAGGCCCCCGGGACCTCATCCAAACACACCAACACATCTTAACACCTTATTCGAACTTGCTCCAATCCTCAAAACACGTCTAATAACACCAAAACCCATAATTCACGTCAAATTCAAGCCTAAATTCCTTAAAACATTCCGAATTACACATTAAATCAAAAACCAGACCAAACGACGTCCGAATGACCTGAAATTTTGCAAGAACATCCAAAATCACCTAACGGAGCTACTGCAACTGTCGAAATTCCATTCCGACCCCCGGATCAAAATCTCACCTACCGTTCGGATTTCGCCAAAATTCAACCTTAGCCAATTCAAGCCTATTTCTACACCGGCCTCCAAATTCAATTCCGATCGCTCCCCTAAGTCACAAATCACCTCCCGAACTAACCGAATCATCAGAATCCGATTCCGAGCCCTCTAACCAAATAGTCAACTCCGGGTTGACTTTCCTTATTCAAGTTTCCTTCAAAAAGGCTATATGCCTCATTTTCAATCCAATTCACTCCTAACTCACCCGATAGAATCTAACACTGATATAAAATCATAAAACATGTATTTACAATATAACGGGGTGGTAATTCTCGTGACGACGGGCCGGGTCGTCACAATTGGCAGGGACCATTTGTGGTATCTCGGGTGTTGTCCTATAGATCTTTATATTTGACAGATGTAAAAGGGAAATGTGTAGAGACTGCCATTAATTCTGATGCAGTCAAGAGATACTACGTATGATTTCTTTCATGTATATGAATGTATCTATCATATTTTTTAAATTGAAATGATGAAGGCATTTATTTTCTCTATCCAAACACTTTATCCATTGCTATCCCTTTGAACCTTATTGTGTTATTCTTTCATACCCCTCTTTCCGAATCAATAATGAAGTAAAAAGGAAAGATGAAATGAAAAAAATATATATAATAAAAAAGATAAAAAAAAAAGCCAAAAGAAAAAAAAAGACGAAAAAAATTTGGAAAAAAAGAAGGAAAGAAAAAAAATGTGAAAAAAAGAAAAAAAGAGAGAATAGAATACACAGAAGAAGAAAATCGGGAAAAGTCAAATCGTAACAATGAAGCGATTTCATCCCGAAAGGGTAAGTAGGCAGCTTCACGGAGGTTCAGTCACGACAGAAAGAAAATCCAAGGTTTCTCAAAAATTGAAACTGGGGCAGAAGTTATGTTTATCATAAAGGATATGATTCCGAAAGTTGTAATTGTTGAAACTAAGATGGAAATTCGAGCCTTCTTTCTAAACCCATCCAAAAGACACATTACGGTCCAAAAGAAAGACCTTTCTGATTAATTCCAAGGAAATGAAAATACATGTGAATGAAGAAAACTATATTATGGACAATACCCGGAAGTTTGAAGATGTAAGATATAAAACAAAAAATATAAAAATGAGAGAGTCTTATTGGTGAAAACCTTAAATAGGCACCATAAGGCGATGTGAGTTGAGGAAAATAAAATGAGAGAGTCTTATTGGTAAAAATCTTAACGGGCAACATAAGACGACGTGAGCTGAGAAAAAATAAAATGAGAGAGTCTTATTGGTGAAAACCTTATTGGTCACCATAAGGCGAAAGTAAGGAATGATTCTGTGAAGGAAAAGCAGCAAGTCAAGTAAGGTTTGGGTTGACGAAAAGAGAAATAAAGTTAGCAAGTGATTTGGTTGGACAGATTGGGTCGGTTATCCCAATGCATTGCATGGTCAAAGGAATCAGCCTTCCTACCCAGATAAGTTTTGTCTTTTACTTTGAAAATGTCCCTACCCTCAAGTTCAGGGTCATTGCATTTCATTTTATTTGCTAAAAACCTGTCTACAAGACATTGCTAGTAGAAAGCTAATTACCAGTGTTAAATGGCACAATGATATTGGATCCTTCAAACGATGGGGAAAATAGAACAACATATAACGGTCACATAGACCAAGGGAATAAAAGAGAAGAAGAAACAAAAGGGAATTACAATGGAAAAATTGAGCTTAGAAAATTGTTGGAAAACAACCAGGAGTTACAGCAAAATAGTACAAAGCAAGATGAAGCAAATTCAAGAGTGGAAGCAAGGCCAACAAGAATGCCAGTTGCTAAGCACCATTTTTATACTAACAAGTTGTTCACTGATTAAAACAGGGACAAAAGATTCAAATTCTTACTAACCACTTTAAAGTGAATGTGACCAATATGGACACACAAAGGAGCATAAGTTTGGCAAAATCAGGCACCCACCTGAAAAATAAGGTAGGCAATCAAAAGGAAGCAACAATGGAGGAAGGAATCCACAATGAAACGATCAGTAATCGGGCACCCACATGAATAAAAAGGGAAGTTTTACCTTTTATTTCCAAAAGAGAATATTGCACCCAGTTACCAAACTGGGGCAGATTTCTATATTTTCTTTAGTTTTTTGCAATCAGGCGCCCACCTGGATTACAAAGGAATATTTTCTTTAATTTTGGCAATCAGGCGCCCACCTGGATAACAAGAGAATATTTTCTTTAATATTTGCAATCAGGCGCCCACCTGGATAACAAGGGAATATTTTTTTTAATTTTTGCAATCAGGCGCCCACCTGGATAAGAAGGAAAAATATTTTTCTTTAATTTTTGCAATCAGGCGCCCACCTGGATAACAAAGGAATATTCTTTTTAATTTTTGCAATCAGGTGCCCACCTGGATAATAGGAAAATATTTTTCTTTAATTTTGCAATCAGGTGCCCACTTGGATAACAAGCGAATATCTTTCCTTAAATTGTTTTGCAATCAGGCGCCCACCTGGATAACAAGGGAATATGTTTCTTTAATTTTTGCAATCAAGCGCCCACTAGGATAACAGGGGAATATTTTCTTTAATTTTGGCAATCATGCGCCTACCTGGATAATAAGGAAATATTTTTCGCAAAAAATCCTTCTTTTTCTAACATTTAATAGCATGATAGATTCTAAGCCCCATACCGGGGCAGAAAGTTTTTCTTTATTTTCGTAGCAAGCACACGCCCACCTGAAGAACAAGGGAATACTTTTTGAAGTTTTGCAAGCAGGCGCCCACCTGAAGAACAATGGAATACATTTTAAAGTTGTACAAGCAGAATAAAGGGAACATATTTGAAGCGAGTTGCAAAGAAAGAAGTCTTCTCAAAGATTGGAAGATGAAAATGGAAGAACAAGAATCAAGTGGAAGATATAGATAGGATTTTGTAAAACATAGAACATAGTTTAGCTTATTTTCTTTTTACCATGGTATAATAAGGAGATTAGCAGGTAATAATGACAAGCAACAGCAGCAGAGCCACAGCTCTCTGGTAGTTTTAACTACCAGACATTCCATAACTACACTGACCTAATTCCTGTATAGCCCAGGATATGTAGGCAATCTTTGAAGCTGGATGTGGTCAAAACATTCAAAAATGCTTCACACGGAATATGCGAGTGGGCAAAAATCCCTCGTTACTGCTCACTTGTCTTTGCACTGAAACTCTTCGTGTTCCCGAGCAAAGAGGGGCAACTGTAAGCACGTGATTTTTGCCGCAAGCCATTAATTCCAAAATAAAATACAAAAACCTGATTTTTGATTAAAATTGGTTGATTATTGCATAGAAAATATTGGTGTGTCTTTTAATTGTTGAAAATAATGTGAGAAAAATTGAAATAAAAAATATAAAAAAATGCAATTAATTAGAAAATACAAAAAAAATGTAGGATAATTAATAGAAATTAGAAAATCCAAGAAAAATGCAAAAATTAAAATAAAAGGAAAAAATACACCAGAAATAATATACTAAGAAAATGGGTATAAAATACAAGAAAAATGCAGAAATTAATTAATGAAATACAAGTTAGAAAATACAAAAATATATAAATGCAAGAAATGTAGTTATACAAGGAATTTGGCCAATTGCAAAGGCTAGCCCAAAAAATTAATATACTAACAAGACCTAGCCCAAGTCTGAAATCCAGCCGACCAGCCTTGCACAATCAATACGACACCGTTTAACAAATGAATGAGGACCGTTGATATACTCAATCAACGGACCAGGTAAGGCGGTTATTGAATAAATAAAATGACGCCATGTAGAGAATCAATCAGAACTGTTCGTTTAATTAATCAGACGGAAACGGTTAGTGTTACACTTAAACCGAAGGACGTAGTTTAGCAAATAAATCTCTACCATCCAAAGATCCAATCCAACGGACGAGATAAAAGCTTCAGTTAAATACACGACGTCATTTGATAGGGGGAAGTGATTTGAGCCGTTCATTCCATTTAATCTAACGGTTGTTAATTAATGATCTAATTCTAATATATCCCTCCCTTCATTCATTTTGCTTCATTACACAGAAACACCCCTCCATTTAGAAAACCCTGGCCACCCTTTCTCTCTCCTTCTTCTCCACAGACCACCGGAAACCTACAGGTGGTCTGCCTCCGTTCACCTTCTCCAACTCAGGCCCCCATCCCTGAACATCCCTCTTTCCTTTATACTAGTTTACCCCTTAACATCACCCAAACATCAAACCCTTTCCCTAGTTTCTTGAAGTTCCGTCGGCGTAACCCTAGCCGGCGACCACCCAAAGTACGAACCAGTCTCCCAAACTTACACCCCTAAACCACCTTAAACTCCTCTTTCACCCCACCTAAGCCTCATATCTCGAATTTTAGCCTAGCTCTTCGAATCTTCAAAATTGTCTCGCCGGAACCCTACTCTGGAGGACATCCAAATCCAAAACTTTTTAAGAACCTTAACCCTAGTCTCCAAACACACCCTTCCCACATCTAAACTAGATTTTTAGGGTCTACCTAGGAGATCTACTGTAAAAGAGACCCACAGTCTCTGAAAAACCAAGAAAAGGAACAAAATGAAGAAAAGAAGTAAAAAAAAAGGAAGAAAGAAAAGAAGAAAGAAAGAAAGAAAGAAAAGAAAGAAAAGGAAAAGAAGCTCAAAAGCTAAGTATCTGAACCATCTCCGATTTTCTATGCTTCTGTGTTTCTGTGTTAGTATTTGATCAAAAGCCTAAATCTTTGCATGATCTCTTTGTGCTCGATTAAGTGTTATATTAGTTTAAGTTAAAGCTATCATGTTAAAACATACTGTTAATTAGCAGTTTTGATTGTCTTTGTGTAAAAGAACCTATTTTCGATTAAAGGTTTAATTAATCATGATTCAAACATTATCTATTGTCTCTTTGAATTCTGGTTAGTTAAAACTAGTTGAAATAGGGTTATATTTGCAATTACATAAAAGTGGCTAGTTCTGCAATATAATTTATATGTGTGGTTTTTCTGAACTATGAACACTTAGTCTCAATAAGGTTAGATGTGTAAATGAAATACGCTATTGTTGCGATAAGTGTGAGTGTTGGCTGTTAAGGTCAATGGGCTATTTCTGAAAATGGTTAATTTTGTAAACCTTACTTAGTCTTAAAACAGGTTAAAAAATAAAGTACGGGTAGTGGTTATATTTTAAATACAAAGCTAAGACACCCTAGGTCTTAACCGACCCAAGGCAGGTCGGATGAATACTTATAACTATAAAGGGTAAAAGGGAATGGGAAATGATATTTTTGAGAATAATGTAGAGATAGTGAGGGCATAAGGGACAATTGGGCCTGGTTTTACTGAAAATAGATGAATAATAAATGGTAAATTAGACATAGTTAAAAGGTAAGATGAGTAATAATCCTTAGCAAGTGAGGGCAGCTAAGTTATTCGCCCAATAGAACAATGTAGAATAACCTGGAACCTTCTAGCAGAAGCTTAAGTGCATTTTTATTAAAAACACCCGATACTTAACTGAAATAATTGAAAAAGAGTAGGGGTGGGAAATCTGGATAATTAATTCAAATATCCCTCCCAATCTACTATATAAATAGGTTGTTTTTGGCCTAATATTAGGAGGTTGGAAAATTTTGAGAGGAGTTCGAAAATCAGAAAAGGTTAAGATTCTTAGAGGTTAAATTTCAGAATTATTAGAGTTCTGAAATCTATACACTGAAGTGCTACTAATATGTTATTTAGCTGCTAACTCGAGTATTACTTTGGCAATATCTGTTGGTCATTTTCTACTGGTTTATTTCGAGTTTGCTGGGTTTTCAATTTGCTTGGGTTTATCTGCCGGGTTATATTCCGGAGTTTGGGAATTTGCTGTGTTAATTCATTCCTGTTGTTGTTGCTATATCGTTGTGCTGTTGCTGATTTTCTTTCTTCTCCAACTCTATATTCATCAATTATTACTTGAACCAGGTACATTACTATGCCCTGGATGGTGTAATTGAGTTGCTAATTGGAGAAATTAATGAATATCATGTTTAGCTAAATCAGTCGTGTGTTTATTATTTCATTATGTAGTTTAAAAGTAATTAGATCCTAGTAATTCATTTAGGACTTGATTGTAATAACTAGCGGACTGGATGTCTGCTTTTAATTAGGTAATAGCAATAGTGACATAAATAATAGGATAAATATGCTAGGTAGAAAAGATCACTTAATTTTAAGACTAAAATATGGTATAACGTAGTTAAAATGCTTGAATTTGAAACTGTTATAAATTAGACGTGGAGTATTAATACCTGGATATTCTATTAATTCAGTTTTGAATCAGGATCAGTTATTAGTAAAATTATAAGTAGTTTCATGTTTCAAACTGTATTACTGTTTGTAAATACTTAAATTGATTTAGCTATAAATTCGTTGTGAGATTCTGCAACTTGATAATAGTGATTCAAATATGTTTAATTAAAACTAGAATACTACTGTCTTCTCCAAATTAATAAAAGTGATAGAAATAATTCTACAATTAGTATCATTTTGAATATCGGATTCTGCCAGTTAAATAATAACATTGATATAAAATGCTTTGTTAGAAGTCTGAATTAATTGTTAAGTACTGGAATTAGTAGTTGACTGAATACAAATTGACGTTTGTATAAACTGTTAATTGTTACATTCATTAAGTGTTGTTAAAATGATAATTAGTTCTTGCCTTGCCTTAAATGTGAAGGATTTGGGTCCAAATATGAAATCAGGCCCTGATCAAAATGAAACGGCAATCATTCCTATAAACAGAAGCAGAAATGAATGCTGGGATTTAGAGGCCCAGTTGCATTTGGCTGCAGATTGTTGAGCCGGTCCGAGGTCCAGGCTCAGTAGTAAAATATTGCCTGGACTCTTATACACAATAGTATGGAATTAATCTGATAACAATTATATTAGGATGAAAAATAGAAATAGAGAATATAGTATACTTTAGGATAAACCTCAATAAAAACGGAGATGAGACTCGCCAAATCATAAATGCATAGTTGTGGGGCCCTCCATAATTACCAATAAAAATGTTAGAAATGGGAAAGACCATTTAGCGAATTACACGGTCTATCCAAAAGTTAACAAGACGTAGATACTTTAAGCACGATTTGTAATAATTATACATTCCTAATACGGGTGCACATTAATGTGACCCAAATCCAAATCTCGACGAAGTTGAAATGCACTAAAGTCACAGGCGTACTGGTGCAGTGTGACTCGAAATACATTTTCGCTACGTCGCAATTCTTCTAAAAATGATAAAGCGGAACACTAATAAGACATAAAAGCGAAATATATGAAGGAATCAGATAAAAACAAAGACAACAGTTGAGCTACCGTGCTAGAACCACGGAATCCTGGAGTGCTTAATACCTTCTCCCGAGTTAACAGAATTTCTTATCCGGATTTCTGATTCGCGGACTGTAACAGAGTCATAATTTCCTCGGTTCGGGAATCAATCGGTGACTTGAGACATCATTAATCTCTCAAGTGGTGACTCTGAATCTTATTAAATAAATTCCATTCCGACTGTCCTATAAGTGAAAAAACTCCTTCCCTTTTGGTTATTATATCCTTTTTGGGGGATGTAGTAAACCAAAGCGGGACATTGTGCGAAAGCATTAAGAGAAAAAAGAGATGGGACAATATTAGGCTATCAAATGTCAAATCCTAAAACGTTAGTTTTTTTATTCCAATTCTTGGACCTATTTGTCATGTCATGCCTAACTCCGTTCTGTTTCTTATAATTAGCATCCTTACTACGTGGAAAAAATACAATGGTTGATCGGCGGACTAATTGCATTAACTAGTCAAAAAATGTGTGGATATATATATAAACGCACACATTTGCGACTGTTACTTTTTGGAAGCAACTAAAAATATTCATTTCTATACTTTTTAACTAAGTATAGAAGAAACATCTACTTCCTCTTGAACATTCAATTAGTTCCTGTAATTCGAATTAAAGGTATTGATATACTAGTTGTCAAAACATAAGACTTAGACGATTTCTACATATTCATGTTTCTGAGGGCAAAAAAGGCGGAAAAAAAAACGTGGGTGGAAAGGAATAAGAGCCCGCATGGACATAAGAAATTTTTTCTTTTCTCAAAAAAAAAATTAAAAATTAATGTTTGTTCATAAAATTTTTAATTTTCACTTGAAGATGCATTTTGGAAATTTTAAAAATTTTGAAAAACTCCAAAAAATTATTTTTCAAAATTTTCACTCAAATTACTCACAAAACTTCAAAAATAACCCAAAATAATATTCATGTCCAAACAACTCTAAATTTTAAATACTATTAACTCATTTAAAAAATATCACTTTTTCTAATTTTACTATTCTTATGTCTAAACGCCCACTAAGCTACACGTCTACAAAAGGAATAAAACTAAGAAAGAAAGCGATGACACTTTTTGGAGGGAGGCAAGAAGGGAAAAGGAATAAAGCAAATACGGTTCGAATCCGTATGCCCTTGTGTGGTACGGAAACAGAGAGATTATCACGACTCTAAAATCCGGTTGTGATGACACCCAGTACATTGTTAGGCTAGCCTGACCATTTACACACAAAACCGAGCTACCAGCTCACATGCCTCATTTCACAAATCATTAATAGAGAGTAGTAGTATAAAATTTAACAAGTTTATAGAAAATAGCCGATTAACCAGTAACAATATATGCCCACAGATTTGGGGGTCACAAGTCGAGATCCTCTATCGAGTATCAGAATAACACTGGCTGTATAAAATTAAATCTGAGTATATGAAAGATAAAACATAGATAAACGGGAGAGAAGTCGCGTCCTACGGACGTCAAGCAGCTACCTCAACAACTCTGAGATATATGCTGACAGCAGCTAGAAGTCAACCCTGCTCGGAGGTACCTGAATCTGCACACAAGGTGCAGGGAGCACAGTGAGTAATTCCAACTCAGTGGTAATAAGAATGTATAATGATATTAAAGGTAAGAACACCCAATAGACCACACAGTAAAGCTATACAATACCTTTTTTTATCCTTTTTAACAGTATAAGCCTCAGAGTAAGCAATAACAGCAAAGCAGTACAACAAAAATAAATAATTCAATGCAGATGCATGAACATGACGGCTACGGCGTATAGCCCGATCCATTTGGGTACCCGCGCTCACTGTGGGGGTTCAAACTACGGAGGGGCTCCTACAGCCAAAGCGCAATATCAGTGAAATATGCTGCGGCGCGCAGCCCGATCTACTACCAGTCCAGCTACATGCAATGCAAGTCTTACAGCCACAATTAATTATCATTTGAAACCCGTTTAACAATAATAATAGAAATCGGTGTTCAAAAATCTCAGAGTTTGAAAAAACATTTTAGACGGTATTTAGCTCAGGACTGATATTATGATAACATGCGATAATCATAGAAGCAATGATAATGATCCTCACGTGATCCAAATAACTGGCACACAGCCCAAATATATCCACAACCATCCAAGCAGGAGGTTTATCCGCTCATTTATAGTCCACAACACAGTATAATGACACACAGTCGGACTAAGCCATAGTCCCCAATCAGAATCGATCCCGCACTTACAGTGGAGTACGTGTCTTGCCTCAATACAATGACACATAGTGATATACCAGGGTATCAAACCCTTAGGTTATCATCCACACCCATTACTCACCTCGAACCGGCTCAGATACTAGTTCACAATGCCTTTCCCTCGATAATCAACCTCCACGGCTGCCGAATCTGATAAAAACCAATAGGAATACATCCAAATAGGCTATTGGAACATAACCCAATTAAAATGACTCGAAGAACATCCAAAAACACGAAGTTGCCAAAACCCGAGCCCCGGGCCTACTTCTCGAAAAATTATGAAATTCTCTCGCCACGAGTTCATACATATAAAATTTGTTAAAATCGAAGTCTATTTGACCCCTCAAATTATCATTTTGTCTTTTCTTAGGCTTCAACCAAAAACCCCCATTGTACACTTTGATTCCTCCAATTTTTAGTGATTTAGATGAAGATTCTAAAATAAAATTACGTAATTAGTCCATAAAACAAACCTCCAATCGAAGACTATGTGAAAATCTCTTAATCCCTCGTCCAATAGCTTCAAAACTTGCCCAATAATGGAGAAAATATGAAACCCTCGCGACTGATATGACGTTTAACTGATTCTGCCAGTCATTTTAATTCCTTCATCTTATTCGCGACATAACCCACGCGAATGCGATGGAAAAATTTTAAAAATTCAAAATCCTTCTACGCGAACGCGCTCTCCATCCCGCGATCGCGATGCACAAGAACCTGGACTCACACGAACGTGATACCCCTACACGATCGCGTATAAGAAAATATAATGACCTTCCAAACCTTCTCGCGAATGCGTTATCCACCTCACGAACGCGGTCCTCAAGCTTCCTTCCTCTACGCGTTCGCATCACAGCCTTCGCAAACGCGTATGCCAAATACTTAGACCCTTATTTGACTTCTACGCGTTCGCTTTCATCACCCACAAGAACGCAATGGGTTAATTCTCTGCAATTCCATGACCGCAAAACTGATCTTGTTTTTTTTTATCAAAAATGGTCCGTTTGACCCCCGTAATCACCTCCGAGGCCCCCGGGACCTCAGCCAAAACCACCAACCTTTTCCAAAATACGATAAAAACTTGTTCCAATCATAAAAATACATTATTAAACACAAAAATCATCAAATCAAGGCGGATTCAACTTAAGTTTCAACTAAAACTTTCGAAACCTATATTCCATCAAAACCCGACCAAACAATGTCCGAATGACCTGAAAATTAGTAGACATATCCAAAATCACAAAACAAAGCTACTGTAACTGTCAGAATTCCATTTCGATTTCTGGATCAAAATCTCACCTATCAACTAGATTCCGCCAAAATTCCAACTTCGCCAATTCAAGCATATTTCTACACCGGACATCCAAATTCAATTCTGATCGCTCCCCTAAGTCCCAAATCACCTCCCGAAGCTAACTGAACCACCAGAATTCACATCTGTGCCTTATAACCACATAATCAACTTTAGGTTGACTTTTTTGAAACAAACTCTATTCTAAGAGGCTATATGACTTATTATCAACCATAATCAATCCAAATTCACCCGATAGACTCTAATACTGATTCAAAACATGAAACAACACAATAAGGGGATAACGGGGAGGTAACTCTCGTGACGACGGAATGGGTCATCACATTCTCCCGAACTTAAGCAAACGCTCATCCTCGAGGGGGTCAAGAAACATACCTGGAGTCTTAAATAAGTGAGGATATCTGCTCCGCATCTCCTGCTCGGTCTCCAAAGTGGCCTCCTCCATGGGCCGACCTCTCCACTGAACTTTCACTGATGCAATATCCTTAGACCTCAACCTCCACACCTGACGACCCAATATAGCTATGGCTCTACATCATAAGTCAAGTCATCATCAGGATGAACTGTACCGAAATCCAACACATGCGATGAGTCTCTAACATACTTCCGGAGCATAGACACGTGGAACACCGTATGAACTCTCGATAGGCTGGGCAGCAAAGCAAGCATATAGGCCACCTCTCCAATCCTTCTGAGTATCTCAAAAGGGCCAATGAATCTCGAACTGAGTCCTTTCTTCCCAAATCTCATGACGGCTTTCATAGGCGAAACCTTCAGTAAGACCTTCTCACCCACTAAATAAGACACATCCCGGACCTTCCGGTTTGCCTAACTCTTCTGGCACGACTGGACTGTGTGAAGTCTCTCCTAAATCACCTTCACCTTGTCCAATGGATCCTGGACCAACTCTGTCCCCAACAACCTAGCCTCACCGGACTCAAACCAACCAACTAGAGATCTACACCGGCTACCATATAAAGCCTCATACGACGCCATATGAATACTGGATTGGTTGTTGTTGTTATAGGCAAACTCTGCAACAGGAAAATAATCAGCTCAGGAACCATCAAAATCAATAACACAGGCGTGCAACATGTCCTCCAAGATCTGAATGGTATGCTTGGACTGTCTGTTCGTCTGAGGATAAAATACAGTACACAACTCAACTTGTAAGCCCAACTCATGCTGAAATGTACTCATGAACTGTGAAGTAAACTGAATACCCCTGTCTGATATAGTAGAAATTCGAACCCCATGCAATCTCACAATCTCACGGATGAATATCTCTGCTAACTGCTCTGAGGAGTATGTATTACACATAGGAATGAAGTGAGCTGTCTTGGTCAGCCTATCCACAATCACCCCAACTGAATCGAACTTCCTTGCTGTCCGAGGGAGACCACTAACAAAGTCCATAGTAATCCTCTCCCATTTGCACTCGGGAATATCAATACGTTGAAATACGCCACCGGGCCTCTGATGCTCATACTTGACCTGCTGATAGCTGAGAAACCAAGCTACATGACTCACAATATCCTTTTTCATCTTTCTCCACTAGTAATGATGTCAAATCCTGATACATCATCGCGGCACCTGGATGGATAGAATACCGCGAGCTATGGGCCTCCTCCAATATTAACTCACGAAGGCCATCAACATTGGACACGTAAATCCAGCCATGTATCCTCAATACACCATCACTATTAATAGTAACATCCTTGGCATCATCATGCTGAACTCTATCCTTAAGGACAAGAAAGTATGATCATCATACTGGCGCTCATGTATGCGATCATATAAGGAAGACCGAGAAACAACGCTAGCCAACACCCTGCTAGGCTCTGAAATATCCAACCTCACTAGCCGATTGGCCAATGCATGAACATCATATGCAAATGGTCTCTCCACAACTGGAATATATGTCAAGCTACCCATACTAATTACCTTTCGGCTCAAAGCATCAGCCACTACATTGGCCTTCCCCGGATGATATAAAATGGTAATGTCATAATCCTTGAGAAACTCAAGCCATCTCCGCTGCCTCAAATTGAGATCCTTTGGTATAAATAAGTGCTGGAAACTGCGATAATCAGTATACACCTCATAGGACACGCCATACAGATAGTGCCTCCAAATCTTCAAGGCATGAACTATGGAAGCTAACTCCAAATCATGAACAAGGTAGTTCTTCTCATGAGGCTTCAACTGACGAGAAGCATAAGAAATAACTCTACCCTTTTGCATCAATACACAACCTATCCCCACTCTCGATGCATCACAATATACGATATATGAACCTGAAGCTGATGGCAAGACTAACACTGGAGTTGTGGTCAAAGCTATCTTAAGCTTCTGAAAGCGCTCCTCGTATTCATTCGACCACAAAAATGGTTCACCCTTCTGTGTCAACCTGGTCAAAGATGAAGCAATGGATGAAAACCCCTGAACAAATCGGTGGTGATACCCCGCCGAACCAAGGAAACTCTAGATCTCCGTAGATGAGGACGGTCTAGGACAGCTCTGCACTGCCTCTATCTTCTTCGTGTCAACTTGAATACCATCACAAGACACCACATGACCCAGAAAAGCTACAGACTCAAGCCAAAACTGGCACATGGAGAACTTCACATACAACTTCTCCTCCCTTAACCTCTGCAATACAACTCTCAAATGTTGAGCATGCTCCTCCTGGCTACGAGAATACATCAAGATGCCGTCAATAAACACAATCACAAAAGAATCCAGATACCGCCGGAACACACTGTTCATCAAGTGCATGAATGTGGCTAGGGCATTGGTCAGCCCAAAAAACATCACAAGAAACTCACAGTGCCCATATCTCGTCCTGAAGGCTGTCTTCATAATATCATAATCTCTAATCTTCAGCTGGTGATAGCTTGATCGAAGATCAATCTTCGAGAACACCCTCGCTCCCTGGAGCTGATCAAATAAATCATCAATGTGTGGTAGAGGATACTTGTTCTTCACTGTTACCTTGTTCAACTGTCTATAATCAGTACACATCCTCATTGAGCCTTCTTTTGTCTTAACAAACAACACCGGTGCACCCCACGGTGACACACTAGGGTGAATGAATCCCTTATCCAAAAGCTCCTGAAGTTGTTCTTTCAATTCCTTCAACTCAGCTCGTGCCATACGATAAGGAGTAATAGAAATGGGTTGAGTGCCCAGCACCAAATCAATACCAAAATCGATATCTCTTCCTGGCAGGTCTAATAGGAACACATTTGAAAAGTCCCTCACAATGGGCAAATAATCAATACTAGGAGTCTCAGCTCCAACATCCCTCACAAACGCTATATATGATAAACACCCTTTTTCAACCATTCTCTAAGCCTTTAAAAATGAAATAACCCAGCCAGGGACATAATCAGTCGAACCCCGCCACTCAATCTGTGGAATAGCAGGAATAGCCAATGTAACTATCATGGCATGACAATCAAAAATAGCATGGCAGGGGGATAGCCAATCCATGCCCAAAATAACATCAAAATCCAATATACCCAACAATAGCAAATCCACTTGGGTCTCCAGACCCCCAATTGAAATAAGACAGGATCGATAGATGTGATCCACAACAATCATATCACCCACCGGGGTGGATACATTCACAGGCAAGGCAAGACAACCACGGGTCGTACCCAAATGATGAGCAAAATAAGAAGACATGTATGAATATGTAGACACGGGATCAAACAAAATAGAAGCATCTCTGTGGAAAACTGAAATAATACCTGTGATCACTGCATCTGAAGCAACATCATCTCTCCTATCTGAAAGTGCATAGAAACGTGCCTGACCACAACTCGGTCACTCATCACTCCCGGGGCGGCCTCTACAAGACTGATCCACACCCCTACTAGACTAGGATGGTCCTGAAGTAGATGGAGCTGAAGAGGAGGGCTGATCCCTCTAATGAGACCTACCCATGCGAAGGTGACGACACTGCCTCCTAATGTGGCCAAACTCGCCACACTTAAAACAACTGCCCGGCGCAGGAGAAGGGGACTGAAGGGAACCCCTTGCCGCAGATGAACCCTGGGCTGAAGAAGAAGAAGGTGTTGAACTCTGAGCTGGAAGGGCACTAAGTGAAGACTGGCCCTACTGATAACCCTGACGGCCACGACCGAAAGAAGCTCCACTGTACTCTAGGCGACCTGACTCAGGAGGTCAAAAAGAACGACCTCTGCCCTGATGAAACTGGCCCATAGATGGAGCACCACTATAACTTCCCGAACCTCGAGGCCTCTTGGCCTCCCTCTCCTTTCGCTCACGGCGACGATCTGCCTCAATCTGGCATGCCATATCCACAACCTCCTCGAATGATGCTGCCACTACTCTCTCCCTAGTCATCAAGATATGAATAGAATAGTTGAGGCCATCTATGAACCTCCTGATCCTCTCCCGATCTGCCGGGATCATCCATGTAGCATGCCTGCCCAATTGAGTATACCTCAACTCGTAATGAGTCACTGTCATATCACCCTACACTAGCCACTCAAACTAGCGGCGCAACTCCTCTCTGCGGGACTATAGCACATACTTCTCTAAAAAGAGAGTGCAAAATTGCTGCCAGGTAAGGAATGCTGCCCCTGCATGCCTACGCCTCTCGAACTCCTCCCACCATATGAATGCTAGCCCCGAAAATTGGAATGTAGTAAAAGAAACCCCACTAGACTCAAGAATCCCTGGTGTACGTAATATCCTCTGATACTTGTCCAAGAATCCATGGGCATCCTCGCCCTCAGTACCACTGAATGTAGGTGGCTGAAGTCTGCCAAACCTCTCTAACCGACATTGCTCGTCGTCAGGCATCACCAGAATAATATACCCTGGGGATGGCGCAATTGGCGCAACTGGAAAAGCCGGTGCAACTACCTGAGCTTGAACTACCTCTAGCGTCTAAATTCCCTGCACAACTTGCTGTGGTGTGCAAGCTGAAGGGGTCTGATGACCACCCCTCGGTCTGAGATGTCGCTGCTGCAGTAGTAGTTGAAACTACCCGAGCCAACCCCAGTGCAAATAGATAATATGTGGGCCAATGCCTCCTAAAGGCCAGGAATAACAATAGGCACTGCTGGTGCCTGAGCGGGTGCTGTTGGAGCCTCAACCACTGGGCGCTTATCCTAAATAGAGACGACAGGTGGGTCTACTAGCACTGCCCCTATTGCTCAACCACGATCACTGCCGTGACCACGGCCTCTAGCTGGTGGCAATGGGGGTCGTCCACCTCGTTTGGTAGCGCGAGTCCTCACCATCTGTGAGAGAAGAAAATACAGAAGTTCAAATCTCAGAACAACAAAATCGCACGACAAAGTTCAAGAATATAAAGTGTTTCCTAAAAGGTCTGCAGCCTCCCGAGGATAACGTCTCCGTACCGATCCGTGAGACACTACTAACCGGCTCAAGACTCATGAGGCCTAGTAACCTAGGCTCTGATATCAATTTGTCACGACCCCAAAACCCGATCGTGATGGCGCCCATCACATTGATAGGCCAGCCTGACCATTTACACACAAAATCAAGGTTTCCAGCTCACATACCTCATTTCACAAATCATTAATAGATAGTAGTAGTCTAAAATTTAGCAAGTTTATAGAAAATAACGGATTAACCTATAACAATATCTGCCCATAGATCTGGGGGTCACAAGTCGAGAGCCTCTACCGAGTATCAGAATAACACTGACTGTATAGCAATAAATCTGAGTATATAAAAGACAAAACATAGATAAACCATATAGAAGTCGGGTCCTGTGGACGCCAAGCGGCTACCTCGACAACTCTAAGATATATGCTGACATTAGCTAGAAGTTAACCCTGATGGGAGGTACCTGGATCTGCACACAAGGTGTAGGGAAGAGTGAGTAGTTCCAACTCAGTGGTAATAAACATGTATAATGATATTAAAGTTAAGAACACCCAATAGACCATACAGTAAAGCTATACAATACCTCTTTTTTATCCTTTTAAACAGTATAAGCCTCAGAGTAAGCAATGACAGCTAAGCAGTACAACAAAAATAAATAATGCAGTGCAGATGCATGAGCATGACATCTACGACACGTAGCCCGATCCATTTGAGTACTCGCGCTCATTGTGGGGGTTCAGGCTTAGGAGGGACTCCTACAACCCAAGCACAATATTAGTGACATATGTTGTGGCGTGCAGCCCGATCCACTACCAGTCTAGCTACATTCAATGCAAGTCTCACTGGTACAATTAATTATCATTTTGAAACCCTTTTAACAATAATAATAATAATAGAAATCAGTGTTCACAACTCTCAGAGTTTGAAAAATCATTTTAGACAGTGTTTAGCTCATGACTGATATCATGATAACATGCTATAATCATAGAAGCAATAATAACAATCCTCACGGGATCCAATTAACTGGCACACAGCCAAATATATCCACAACCATCAAAGTAAGAGGTTTGCTGGCTCATTTATAGCCCACAACACAGTACAATGCCACACAGTCGGACTAAGCCATAGTCCTCAATCACAATCGACCACACACTCACAGTGGAGTACATGTTTTGCCTCAATATAGCATCACATAGTGATATACCGGGGTTTCAAATCCTCAAGTCATCATCCACATCCATTACTCACCTCGAACTGGCTCAGAAACTAGTCCGCAATGCTTTTCCCTCATGAATCAACCTCCACAGTTGCCGAATCTGATCAAAACCAATAGGAATACATCAAAATAGGCTAATGGAACATAACCCAATCGAAATGACTCAAAAAATACCCCAAAATATGAAGTTGCCAAAACCTGAGCCCGAGCGCGATTCTAAAAAAATTATGAAATTTACATTTTCAGAATATTAGTTTCCCCGCGAGTCCATATATATAATATTTATCAAAATCGGAGTCCATTTGATCCCTCAAATCATCATTTTACCATTTCTTAGGCTTCAAGCAAAAACCCCCATTTTACACTTTGATTCCTCCAATTTATAGTAATTTAGATGAAGATTCTAGGATAAAACCACGTAATTAGTCTATAAAACTTATCTCCAATCGAAAACTAGGTGAAAATCTCTTAATCCCTCATCCAATAGCTTCAAAACTTGCCCAACAATGGAGAAAATATGAAACTCTCACGACTGATATGACATTTAACTGATTATACCCGTCATTTTAATTCATTCATCGCGTTCGCGACATAGCCCACACGATCGCGATGGAAAACTTTTAAAAATTCAAAATCCTTCTACGCGAATGCGTTCTCCATCCTGCAATCGTGGTGCACAAGAACCTGGACTCACGCGAATGCTACACCCCCTACGCGATCGCGTATAAGAAAATATACTGACCTCCCAAACTACGCGTTATCCACCTCGCGACAGCGAACCTCAAGCTTCCTTCCTATACTCGTTCGTATCACAGCCTTCGCGAATGCGTAGGCCAAAATCTCAGACCCTCATTTTCCTTCTACGCATTCGCATTCATCACCCATGCGAACGCGATGAGTTAATTCTCTGCAATTCCATGATAGCAAAACTGAACTTATTTTTCATCAAAAATGGTCCGTTTGTCCCCCGGAATCACCCCCGAGGCCCTCGAGACCTCAACCAAAACTACCAACCTACTCTAAAACATGATACAAACTTGTTCCAATCGTTAAAATACATCACTAAACACACAAATCATTAAATCAATGCGTATTCAAGCCTAAGTTTAAACTAAAACTTCTGAAACCTATATTTCATCAAAACCCGACCAAACGATGTCCGAATGACCTGAAAATTTGCAAACATGTCCAAAATCACCTAACAAAGCTACTGCAACTGTCGGAATTCTATTCCGACTCCTAGATCTAAATTTCACCTATCATCCGGATTCCGCAAAAATTCCAACTTCGCCAATTCAAGCCTATTTCAAGACTGGACCTCCAAATTCAATTCTGATCGCTCCCCTAAGTCACAAATCACCTCCCAAACCTAAACGAACCACCCAAATTCATATCCGATCCCTCTAACCACATAGTCAACTTCATGTTGACTTTTCTGAAACAAACTCCATTCTAAGAGGCTATATGCCTTATTATCAACCAGAATCAATCCAAATTTAGCCAATAGACTCTAGTACTGATACAAAACATGAAATAACACAATAAAGGGAAATGCGAGTTACTAAGATTTATCAAATCCAAGAACAACAGAAAGAAAGTTACAACTCAAAGAACAATGAGACAGGAAAGTGAATATGAAATAGAACGAGAACATTTGAGACCAACTTTAAGAAACCACCATAGTTTATTAGCTATTTACCAAGCTCATTTATTATTTCTGTATTTAGTATTCATAGCAAAAGTGTCATTGTCACCGACTTGTATTAACGGTATTCTTACGCGTATAGTGATTGTATCAATCAATATGATTTTGATGAAACAAATTGTATTAACTGTATTTGTTCGTGCATAATAATTATATAAATGAAAAGAATTTTGATGTAATTGTATTAACTGTACATTAATGAAGATAATTTTGGTGGAAAGTTGTATCACCTATATTCTTTCGCACATAATGGTTGTAACGATGAATATATTTTTGATGAAAAAGTCATATCAATCATATTCGTTTGCACATAATGGCGGTATCAATGAATACAATTTTAATAAAAAAGTTGTAACGATTGTTTTTTTTTTTTCATACAATAAAATACATTACAGATACATATAAAAGAAGAAGAAAATGACTAAGATATGTTTCACGATTTAAAATTCAAAAGTTGTAATGGAACCTATCCCGACTCGTTAGGTCAATTAATATAATTCTACTAAAATAAATGTGATCAATAATTGATTTATATGGATTCCAAACAATGACTCAAGGACTGGTAATACAAGACATGAGCTACTAAGACTAGAATTTTGCAAAAATGAATATGAAGTAAATACAATTTCTGTTTGAAATGTATGTAAATAAGATGCGACTCTAGAACTACCCCGGTAAAAAGTGGTAGCCACATCCGGAAGGCACGAACATCTTCACAGTCAGCATCGTATCATGACCCAAAATCCACTAGGTGTGAAACCCGATCTCATAAAATATAATAGATATAATATGCTGCCGCGTGCAGCCCGACCCAAAAATGTCATTTTCACTCAGGCCCTCGGCCTCACCCCGTCATAAATCTATTCAGTCTCACTCACGGGCATACAATGACGTGAATCTAGCCCGACAAAAATGATATAATGTATCAGTAACAACAAGAGAGATTGAGATTGATATGAATGCATAAATATGATTGAGTACAGAAATAACAACAGAAATCAGTGTGATGACAACCCGAAATAATAACTATGGGCACAAACAATATCAACATGACGGCTAAACATGATATTTAGCGTGATTGACAATTCAATTATTTAACACATGGTGAAAGCTCAAATATCCACAAAATAGGGCCACCAAAAAAGGCCATGAGAACAACAGAGTCCCAATCAGGGTGCACACCCACACACCCATCACCTAGCATGTGCGGTACCTCAAAACCAATCACGTAACATGTAGTTCTAGGTTTCATACTTAGAAGAGTTACTTACATCGAACGAGCCAATACCAATGCCAAAAAGGCCAAGCGATGCTCCAAAAATACCATCCCACGCGTTCTAACCTCCGAACGGCTAGAAACAAACCAAAAACAATTCAAATACATCAAACAATGTTAAAGGAATCAATCCCAATTGAAAAAGGTCGAATCTTCAATCAAAAGCACAAAATCGGTCAAAAGGCCCAACCCGGTACTGCACCTCGGAACCTGACAATACTCACAAAATCCATCAACCATTCAGTTATGATTTCAACCATACTAGTTTCATTCAAATCCGACTCAGAATCGGTGTTCAAAACTAAAAAATTCATATTATGATCTTTAGGCCAAAACCCCCAATTTCTTCTGTAAAATTCATCAACCAAAAACTACTATCAAAGATAGATTCATGAAATACAATCATAACCGAGTAGAGAATACTTACTCCAATTCATATGCTGAATGGTGCCGTAAAAAATTGCCCAATTATGTATTTCCCAACTCAAAATATGTTAAATAAACAAAACCCTCGTTTTAACACTGTTATGCCTCGTTTCTTGTCCCAAAAGATCTCAAAACTCACTTTTGATACCTCCAATAGATTTCTTGAAAACTTCTAGTCAACTTAAGCTCTTGAATCACTCCAGTTGCCTTATATTGAGAGAGATATGTTGGTTTCAATATTTAAATAGTGAAAATTTTTAAATACACAACAGTCGCAATTTTTGTATATAATCTGAAAAATTTGGAAACCAAATTCTTAGTAAAATGACAATAGAATCCTCATAAGTTGTCCAATTTGATGATTCTCGTTAATATGGCTCCGTAATTACGATGCAGATCTAATGCTTAAATAAAAACATGAATTGGAGCTCACTTGTTCAATGTGGTACCATTTATGCTTGAATAAAGGACGTTGAAGCATAAGTAAAATAAGTGTAGCATAACACAAACCTATCTGAAAACTTACCTATGGCCCTCTAGACCTTGTCTAAAGATACCAAAAAGTTCCATATCATAATACAGACCTACTCGTCCTCAAAACACACATACAATATCGAAATGACAAAATGCACCTCAAATCAAACTTAATTAACTTTCGAACTTTCGACTTCCAAAAACCCACGCCGAAACATTCAAATAAACACGAGATGAATCCAAATTTTGCACATAAGTGTGAATACATCTTACCGAGCTATTCATGCCCAAACTACTGAGCGATGTGTAAATTCTCAAGATGACCAATCAGATCATTACACCCCCTTATCCACTGTAGCTCCGCTCTAAATCTGCACGCAAGGTGTAGAAGTATAGTATGAGCACAACCGATATACTTAGTAAGTATCTTTGCTAACATCGGTGAAGTAGTGACAAAGCATTTTAGTTAAAAGTTACTCATTGATATAACTTGTACAATAAACTAGCAATATAATAATACTACAAATGTCACGACCCGGATTCTCCCCCAAATATCGGGATCGTGATGGCGCCTACTCGTGGTAGCTAGGCAAGCCACCGTATTCATACTATCCTGTTTTTAACACAATTTTAATTAAATAAATGCGGAATACTTTATCGAAATAGAAATAACTAATTACAAGATGAAAATCAAACCTGAAATCCTCTACCCAAGACGTGGAGTCACCAACTCACGAACTACTACTTAATACTACACATAAGAGTTTGAAGGAAATATAACATAATTCCTGTTTGTCTCGGAACAAAGAGACTACAACTAGTAACATAAATAAAGAGAGAGACGCCGGGCCTACGGACGTCCTGCAAGCTACCTCGGTCTCAAATGTGATCAACTCCCACATAATCGATTTACTGCTGCTGCTCCCGATCGTAACTCTGGACTCGTGCAAAAATGCACGAAGTGTAGTATCAAGCACAACCGACCCCATGTGTCTAGCCAGTGCTCGGCCTATCCCGGCGAAGTAGTGACAAGCCTAGGACCGTACACCCCCATAAACCCGTGCAATTCAATATATATGTATACCACAGAATAACAAGAAATAACTAGGTAATAACACAATAAGGAATATCTCAAAGAATTCAACAATTAACAACAGTTAATAAATTCACAAGGAAAAACAAAGTATAATGTAAACACAAGTAATATCAAGTCAAGGAATAGCAAGCGGTTGCACGGCATCACCCTTCGTGCTTTTACTCTCATCCTCACCAAATAAGCAAATAAAGTACACGGCATCACCCTTCGTGCTTTTACTCTCATCCTCACATCCATAGTACGGCATGATCCTTCGTACATGGTTCAATAACCAGGGCACGGCATGATCCTTCGTGCATAATCAATAAAACATGGCACGACATTAACCTTCGTGCATAAATAATAAAACATAGCACGACATCACCCTTCGTGCATTATCACTCTTCCTCACCGAAATAACAATCACAGTTAAGGGCAAAGAAAGAAACAGTAATTCATAAACCGTCCGAACAAGGGCAATCAATAATTATCTTCACAACAAGTCCCAACAAGGGAGAACCATAACAATACTACAACCTAACAAAGGTTCAACAATTCATCTGTAAATATATCCCAAAATAAGCATTTTCAATGACTCACGGTCATACCAGACGCCAGTGTATGGATGCTCGTCACCACAGCCCATACACCGCACTCGATCACATAACACATAACACATAATCCTATTCCCTCAAGCTAGGATAGAAGAAACACTTACCTCGAATGTTTATGAGCAATTCAATCCGTGGATATGTCTTTTTCTTTCAAATTTGGCTCCAATCCAATCGTATCTATACATAATTGATTTAGTATCGTCAATACTACTCAACAAACTAATTCGTAAGACCAAATACAACTTTTACAACATTCTGCCCGGAATAGTGAATTTCGACCCCGGGCCCACATGGTCGGAACTCGGGGTTAGGACCAAAATCTGGTTACCCATCCCCTCACGAGTTCATGTATATGATTTGTTTCAAAATCGGACCTCAAGTCGAGGTCCAATTTCCCAATTTATGAAAAACCCTATATTCTAACAAAAACAAGAAATTCTACCATGAAAACCTTTGATTTCTATTGAAAAACATGTTTAATGATGTTAGGAATTGAAAGAATTAAGTAAAAAGTGACTTACAATTGTTTTGATGAAGAAGGAATCCGTGAAGAATCGCAAATGGGTGTTTTTGTTTTGTAAAAAGTGAAGAAATGAACTGAAAATCGTGTTTTTCAGGTCTCTGTGTTCGCATTTGCGAACATGGGTTCGCAATTGCGAACCCCGACCAATTTCTGGAGTTTGAAAAATAAGCTAAGGCTGGGAAGTTCGCATTTGCGAACACTGGCAGGAAAGGGGAGTGTTCGCATTTGCGAACTAATGTTCGCATTTGCGAACACAGGCAGTAAAGGGCATTGTTCGCATTTGCGAACTATTGTTCGCATTTGCGAATAAGGCTGGATTTGGGTATGTTCGCATTTGCGAACTATGGTTCGCATTTGCGAACATAGGCAGGACAAGGGGATGTTCGCATTTGCGAACAAGTCTGGGATCAAGGGTTCGCATTTGCGAACCCTGCCTTGATCTGCCACCTTCGCAATTGCGAGAAATGCTTCGCAATTGCGAAGCCAACAACTGGGTGAAAAACCAGAAGTGCAAAAATTCAGAATTTAATCCAACGACCTATCAAATCTTTACCCGAGCTCCCCGGGCTCCAAACCAAACATGTACACAACCTCAAAAACACATTATAAACTTGTTCGTGCGATCACATCTCCAATATCACATCGTTTTCATCAAATCAAGCCTCAAATTCACGATTTTCATACTTTTGGTTTTCAAAACTTTCAAACTTGGAACTCAAGGTCCAAAACATCTCAAACGACATCCGAATGTCACCAAACTTTACAGGAAATCACATATATAATATTTAAGACTTGTACCGGGCATCGGAACCAAAATACGATCCCGATACCAAGGTCAATTAATTCGTTTCCTTTAACAATTACATCAAAAACAATTTCATAGAAAAATTCATAACTTGGGCTCTAGGCCTCGGAATTCGACTCCGGACGCATGTCCAAGTCCCATATTTTCCTACGGACCTCTCGGGACCATCCAATCTCGGGTCCGGATCCGTTTACCAAAAATGTTGACCGAAGTCAACCATATCAATATTAATATCATTTTTATTGACATTTCTCATAGAATTCATATTTTCTATCACAAAATCTTTCTGGCTACATGCCCGGATTGTGCACGTAAATCGAGGCAACATGGAATGAGGTTTTCAAGGCCTCAGAAACTCGAAATGATTAATAAAATAAGTGATGACCCTTTGGGTCGTCACAATCTCCACCTCTAAAACAACCGTTCGTCCTCGAACGGACAAAAGAAAGAAGTACCTGAGTCAGGAAACAAGTGTGGGTAGCGGCTCCGCATATCAGACTCGGACTCCTAGGCCGATGCCTCAGGAGGCTGACCTCTCCACTGAACACGCACAGAAGGATAACTCTTCGACCTCAACTGTCGAACCTGCCAATCTAGAATGGCTACCGGTGCCTCCTCGTAAGATAGATCATTGTCCAATTGGAAAGTACTAAAGTCTAACACATGTGTGGGATCGCCGTGGTATCTCCGAAGCATAGATACGTGAAAAACTCGATGCACGACTGATAAGCTAGGCGGCAAAGCTAATCTATAAGCCACCCCTCCCACTCTATCTAGAATCTCAAATGGACCAATATACCTAGGGCTGAGCTTGCCCTTCTTTCCGAACCTCATCACGCCCTTCATAGGCGACACTCGGAGCAATACTCGTTCACCAACCATGAAATCTACATCTCGAACCTTACGATCCGCATAAGTCTTCTGCCTGGACTGAGCTGAACGCAATCTCTCCTGAATAGTCTTGACCTTATCCAAGGCCTCCTGAACTAAGTTTGTACCCAACAACCGAGGCTCTCCCGGTTCAAACCATCCAACTGCTGATCGACATCGCCTACCATACAATGCCTCATACGGAGCCATCTGGATGCTAGACTGGTAACTGTTATTATAGGGGAACTCTGCTAATGGCAGAAACTGGTCCCACGAGCCTCCGAAATCAATAACACAGGCTCGAAGCATGTCCTCTAGAGTCTGAATAGTCCTCTCGGACTGGCCATCCGTCTGAGGATGAAATGCTGTACTCAACTGAACCTGGGTGCCTAACTCCTGCTGGACCGCTCTCCAGAACCGCGAGGTAAACTACGTACCCCGATCAGAGATAATAGATACTGGCACCCCATGGAGACGAACAATCTCCCTAATGTAAACCTCCGCTAACCTCTCCGACGAGTAGGAGACAGATACTGGAATAAAGTGTGCTGATTTGGTCACCCTATCAACAATGACCCAAATAGCATCAAATTTCCTCCGAGTCAAAGGAAGTCCAGTAACGAAGTCCATAGTGATCCGCTCCCATTTCCATTCGGGAATTTCAATCCTCTGGAATACACCACCAGGTCTCTGGTGCTCATATTTCACCTGCTGACAATTTAGATACCGAGCGACATACGCAACGATATCTTTCTTCATTCTGCGCCACCAATAGTGTTGCCGTAAGTCCTGGTACATCTTCGCGGCGCCTGGGTGAATAGAATACCGCGAACTGTGGGCCTCTGCTAAGATCAACTCTCGAATCCCTTCGACATTGGGCACACAAACTCGACCCCGCAATTTCAATACCCCATCATCATCTAGGTTTGCCTGTGTGGCACCTCCCCGCTGTACTGTATCTCTCAACTCACGCAAATGAGGATCATCAAATTGCCTCTCACGGATACGCTCTAATAAAGAAGAACGAGCGACCGTGCAGGCTAACACTCTGCTAGGCTCAGAAATGTCTAATCTCACGAACCGGTTGGCTAAGGCCTGGACATCTAGAGCTAATGGTCTCTGACTGACCGGAATGTATGCAAGACTACCCATGCTAGCATATTTTCTACTCAAAACATCGGCCACCACATTGGCCTTACCTGGGTGATATAAGATAGTAACATCATAGTCTTTTAGCAACTCTAACCATCTCCGTTGTCGTAGATTCAACTCTTTTTACTTGAACAAGTACTGTAGGCTTTTGTGATCAGTGTACACCTCACAGGTCACCCCATATAGATAATGCCTCCAAATCTTTAAGGCATGGACCACTGCTGCTAACTCAAGATCATGAATCGGATAATTCTTCTCATGTATTTTTAACTGTCTCGAAGCATAAGCGATAACCTTACCATCCTGCATCAATACCGCTCCAAGCCCTGTACGAGATGCGTCACAATAAATCGTATAAGGCCCCGCACCTGTAGGTAGTATCAACACTGGTGCGGTGGTCAAGGCTGTCTTGAGCTTCTGAAAGCTCGCCTCACACTCCTCTGAACACTGGAACTGGACACCCTTCTAGGTCAACCTGGTCATCGGGGCTGCAATAGAAAAAAACTCCTCTACAAATCGACGGTAGTAACCTGCTAATCCCAAGAAACTCCGGATCTCAGTCACTGAAGCTGGTCGAGGCCAATTCTGGACTGCCTCAATCTTCTTTGGGTCTACCCGAATACCTTCCACCGATACAATGTGACCCAGAAATGCTACCGAACTCAGCTAGAACTCACATTTAGAAAATTTGGCATATAGCTGGTAATCTTTCAGAGTCTGAAGAACCACTCCGAGGTGCTGCTCGTGCTCTTCCTGGCTGCGGGAGTACACCAAGATGTCATCTATATAGACTATCACGAACAGATCTAAGTAAGGCCTGAATACCCGATTCATCAACTCCATGAATGCTGCTGGGGCATTGGACAACCCGAAGGACATGACCAAGAACTCATAATGCCCATATCTAGAGCGAAAGGTCGTCTTAGGAATGTCAGCCGCCCTGATCTTCAGCTGATGGTAGCCTGACCTCAAGTCTATCTTAGAGAATACCCTCGCTCCCTGGAGCTGGTCAAACAAATCATCAATCCTCCGCAGTGGATATTTATTTTTGATAGTCACCTTGTTTAACTGCCGGTAATCAATACACATCCGCATCGAGCCATCATTCTTCTTTACAAATAATACAGGTGCTCCCCAGGGGGAAACACTGGGCCTGATAAAGCCCTTCTCAAGAAGGTCTTGCAACTAATATTTTAACTCATTTTACTCTGACGGGGCCATACGATAGGGTGGAATAGAGATGGGCCGAGTGCCCGGTGCCAGATCAATACATAAATCAATATCCCTCTCGGGTGGCATGCCCGGCAGGTCTAAAGGGAAAACCTCGGGAAACTCTCATACAATGGGAACTGAATCAATAGAAGGAACTTCTGCGCTGGAATCACGAACATAAGCCGGATAAGCTAGACACCCCTTCTCGACCATGCGTCGAGCCTTAACATAGGAAATAACAGTGCGAACGGAGTGGCTTGAGGTACCTTTCCACTCTAAATCGGGGTGATTCTGGCAAGGCTAAGGTCACAGTCTTAGCATGACAATCTAGAATAGCATGGTATGGGGACAACCAGTCCATCCCCAATATGACATCAAAATCTACCATATCCAAAAGTAACATATCAACACGGGTGTCAAGACCCCCAAATATAACTACGCACGAACGATGCACTCGGTCGCCTACAATGGAGTCACCCACTGGTGTAGCCACATAAACTAGAATATCCAGAGCATAGCTGGGCACGCACAAATACGGTGCAAAGTAGGAAGACACATATGAATATGTAGAGCCAGGGTCAAATAATACCGAAGCACCTCTGCCACACACAAGAATAGTACCCGTAATCACGGCATCCGATGCCTCCGCCTCTGGCCCGGCCGGTAAAGCATAGAATCGGGGATCCGCACCTCCCTCTAAGCCGCGTCTCTAGGACGACCATCAACCGGCTGACCTCTACCTCTCGCCGGGCCGGTCTCCACCTCTACGGTCTCGACCTCCACCTCTATAATCTCTACCCCCGCCTCCGGCCGGCTGGGCAGGCTGAGGGTCAGCCGGGGCCCGAATCATAGGACGAGGACCTCGCTCGCCGAGAGTTGCCCGCTGCTATAGGGCAATCCCCGATAAAATGACTGGGTCACCACAACCGTAGCAACTCTTAGACCGATAGGGTTGCTGGCCCCGACGACCCGAATGGCTTCCACGAACACTCGAAGAGGCCGAGCATTAATAGGAGGCCGGTCTCGAATAATGCCCACAAAAACCACGATCACCCGGTCCACCCCGTGAAGCCTGGAAGACCGGCCTCTATCAAAGGATTCTCTACCACCCCGAGGAAGAACCACCAAACCTCGCTCGAATGACGAGACCTCTTATCCGAAGAATAACCGCCTCCCCTAGCAAGAGCCATCTCAACTTTGCGTGCTGCATTGGCTGCCTCCTGAAATGATATGTCACTCCCCACGCCCATAGCCATCTGGAGTCTAATTGGCCGATTAAGCCCATCTATAAACCTGCGGACCCTCTCCCGCTCTGTGGGAAGTATCACCACTGCATGACGAGCCAAGTCGATAAATCTCGTCTCATACTGTGTAACTGTCATAGTGCCCTGATGGAGGCGCTCAAACCTGCCTCCGAAGTACATCCCTCTGAGTAGCAGGGAGAAACTTCTCCATAAATAGTTCCGCAAACTGATCCCATGATAAAGCTGGGGACCCTGCTGGTCGAGTCAAGCAATAATCTCTCCACCAAGTCTTGGCGGATCCTGCAAGTCTGAAGGTACAGAAGTCAACTCCATTTGACTCCACGATCCCCATAGTCTTGAGAATCTCATGGCAACTGAATAAGAAGTCCTGAGGATCCTCTGATGTGGCTCCACCTGAATGTAGTGGTAAATAGCTTGGAGAACCGATCAAGCCTCCATAATGAATCGGAAGTCATGGCCGCTCCTCCAGCCTGAGAAGTGACTGGTGCAGCTGGTAATAAGCCTGCTCTGGCAACGCTGTCCATAAAACCCGCTATTCTGACTAGAGCCTCCCGAAGATCCGAAGTAAATAAGGCCTCCCCTAGGACCTGAGCTGGGCCCACTGGAGCTGCTGGGGGTGGAACCTCCACACCAACCTCAACATGGGGCTCCACCTCTGAAATAGCTGCCTGGGGTAGAGCTCTGCCCCTACCACGGCCTCCGATATGGCCTTGGCCCCTGCCCCTCACGGGAGCTGCTTGGGGCTCGGGCTGCTGGTCAGCGGACGAAGAAGCGCGTGTCCTCACCATCTGCGAAAGGACAGAATAGAAATTCAATCAGTAATTGAGGAACAAGTCGCACGACAAGAAAGAACAAATGAGAGACTCTTTCCTAACTCAATAGACTCTGGAGGACAAGTACAAACGTCTCCGTACTTACCTCTCAAACTCTACTAAGCTTGTTCGTGAGTGGTGAGACCTATGTAACCTAGAGCTCTGATACCAACTTGTCACGACCCGGATTTTTCCCCAATATCGGGATCGTGATGGCGCCTACTCGTGGAAGCTAGGCAAGCCACTGTATTCATACTATCCTATTTTTAACACAATTTTAATTAAATAAATGCGGAATACTTTATCGAAATAGAAATAACTAATTACAAGATGAAAATCATACTGAAATCCTCTACCCAAGACGTGGAGTCACCAACTCACGAACTACTACCGAATACTACACATAAGAGTTTGAAAGAAATATAACATAATTCTGTTTGTCTCGGAACAAAGAGACTACAGCTAGTAACATAAATAAAGAGAGAGACGCCGGGCCTGCGGACGTCTGCAAGCTACCTCGGTCTCAAATGTGATCAACTCCCACACAATCGATTTACTACTGCTGCTCCTGATCGTAACCTGGACCTGTGCAAAAATGCACAGAAGTGTAATATCAGCACAACCGACCCCATGTGCTGGTAAGTGCCTGGCCTATCCCGGCGAAGTAGTGACAAGCCTAGGACCAGACACCCACATAAACCTGTGCAATTCAATATATATGTATACCACGGAATAACAAGAAATAACCAGGTAATAACACAATAAGGAATATCTCAAAGAATTCAACAATTAACAACAAGTTAATAAATTCACAAGGAAAAACAAAGTATAATGAAAACACAAGTAATATCAAGTCAAGGAATAGCAAGCAGTTGCACGGCATCACCCTTCGTGCTTTTACTCTCATCCTCACCAAATAAGCAAATAAAGTACACGGCATCACCCTTCGTGCTTTTACTCTCATCCTCACATCCATAGTACGGCATGATCCTTCGTACATGGTTCAATAACAGTGGCATGGCATGATCCTTCGTGCATAATCAATAAAACATAGCACGACATTAACCTTCGTGCATAAATAATAAAACATGGCACGGCATCACCCTTCGTGCATTATCACTCTTCCTCACCCAAATAGCAATCACAGTTAAGGGCAAAGAAAGAAACAGTAATTCATAAACCATCCCAACAAGGGCAATCAATAATTATCTTCACAACAAGTCCCAACAAGGGAGAACCATAACAATTCTACAACCCGACAAAGGTTCAACAATTCATCTGTAAATATATCTCAAAATAAGCATTTTCAATGACTCACGGTCATACTAGACGCCAGTGTATGGATGCTCGTCACCACATCCCATACACCGCACTCGATCACATAACACATAACACATAATCCTATTCCCTCAAGCTAGGATAGAACAAACACTTACCTCGAATGTTTATGAGCAATTCAATCCGTGGATATGTCTTTTTCTTTCAAATTTGGCTCCAATCCAATCGTATCTATACACAATTGATTTAATATTATCAATACTACTCAACAAACTAATTCATAAGACCAAATACAACTTTTACAACATTCTGCCCGGAATAGTGAATTTCGACCCCGGGCCCACATGGTCGGAACTCGGGGTTAGGACCAAAATCCGGTTACCCATCCCCTCACGCGTTCATGTATATGATTTGTTTCAAAATCGGACCTCAATTCGAGGTCCAATTTCCCAATTTATGAAAAACCCTATATTCTAACAAAAACAAGAAATTCTACCATGAAAACCTTTGATTTCTATTGAAAAACATGTTTAATGATGTTAGGAATTGAAAGAATTAAGTAAAAAGTGACTTACAATTGTTTTGATGAAGAAGGAATCCGTGAAGAATCGCAAATGGGTGTTTTTGTTTTGTAAAAAGTGAAGAAATAAACTGAAAATCGTGTTTTTCAGGTCTCTGTGTTCGCATTTGCGAACATGGGTTCGCAATTGCGAACCCCGACCAATTTCTGGAGTTTGAAAAATAAGCTAAGGCTGGGAAGTTCGCATTTGCGAACTTTTGTTCGCATTTGCGAACACTGGCAGAAAAGGGGAGTGTTCGCATTTGCGAACTAATGTTCGCATTTGCGAACACAGGCAGTAAAGGGCATTGTTCGCATTTGCGAACTATTGTTCGCATTTGCGAACAAGGCTCGATTTGGGTATGTTCGCATTTGCGAACTATGGTTCGCATTTGTGAACATAGGCAGGACAAGGGGATGTTCGCATTTGCGAACAAGGCCTGGGTCATGAGGGGCTTCGCATTTGCGATCAGGGTTCGCATTTGCGAGCCCTGCCTTGTTCTGCCCCTTCGCAATTGCGAGAAATGCTTCGCAATTGCGAAGCCAACAGCTGGGTGAAAAACCAGCAGTGCAAAAATTCAGAATTTAATCCAACGGCCTATCAAATCTTTACCCGAGCTTCCCGGGCTCCAAACCAAACATGTACACAACCTCAAAAACACATTATGAACTTGTTCGTGCGATCACATCTCCAATATCACATCATTTTCATCAAATCAAGCCTCAAATTCATGATTTTCATACTTTTGGTTTTCAAAACTTTCAAACTTGGAACTCAAGGTCCAAAACATCTCAAACGGCATCCGAATGTCACCAAACATTACAGAAATTACATATATAATATTTAAGACTTGTACCGGGCGTCGGAACCAAAATACGAGCCCGATACCAAGGTCAATTAATTCGTTTACTTTAACAATTACATCAAAAACAATTTCATAGAAAAATTCATAACTTGGGCTCTAGGCCTCAGAATTCGACTCCGGACGCATGTCCAAGTCCCATATTTTCCTACGGACCTCTCGGGACCACCCAATCTCGGGTCCGGATCCGTTTACCAAAAATGTTGACCAAAGTCAACCATATCAATATTAATATTATTTTTATCCACATTTCTCATAGAATTCATATTTTCGATCACAAAATCTTTCCGGCTACATGCCGGATTGTGCACGTAAATCGAGGCAACATGGAATGAGGTTTTCAAGGCCTCAGAAGCTCGAAATGATTAATAAAATAAGTGATGACCCTTTGGGTCGTCACAACAAAACAACAAAAAGGAGAACACGAAACGAATACGCGAAGAAATAACTGAGTACTAGAAGATATCACAATTTAACATTTTCCAATATCTCTACCAATACTTTCCTTAGAGTGATAACCAATAAACCACGATAGGAACTCCATAGCTTTCATAGCGTGAGGAATGTACTCAAGATATCAAGTCAATGGAACGACAACACTCTTTGTGCATTTATCTCATTTGCACTAAATAAATGTATAATAGAACCAACAGGGTGAAAGAAATATCGATAACTGTAATGATAAAGTGAAAAATACACAAGTAGCAATAACGACAAGGCAGTACATATGGTCAATTGTAATAGACTAGGTAAACGGCATAGAAATAATGACAACAATTAGGAAAAAAGAATATAAATTTCACTAACTAGCACGGTATAAGGCCTATGTGTAAATATAACAAGAGGTTATGAACTAACAACTAGAAGGAATGAATAAGTAACATGGTACAAAGCCTATACGAGAGTGCAACAAATGAGGATCAGAATGGATGTAGATATAACAACAAAAGGGATACCATAAAACTTGCAAATTAGACAAATAGAAGGCATGGGTAACATAATACAATTGAGATAGAGAAGAAGAACAGAACAACAATGACAAGTCACATAGAAAATATAAGTATAATAGAAACAGCTTAAGGTAAAGGCAACATAATGCATGCCCCTCATCCTCACCTGCACGAATACACCCTTTGTGCCATGAACAAGTGATAATATAAATGAAATGGTATGGTATCCCCCTTTGTGTTTTTATTATCATCCTCACATGATAATGTAAATGAGTTCAGGATAATATAAATGGAATGCACAACATCACCCTTCGAGCTTTTACTCTCAAATGAATTGGCACGACATCACCCTTCGTGCTTTACACTTTTCTTCACATGATAAAATATATGAAATGGCATGGCATCACCCTTCATTCTTTACACTCTCCCTTACCAGGTAATGTAAATGCAATGGCACACCATCATCCTTCGTGATTTACATGCTTCCTCACCAAGCATATATATATCAATGACAAGTAAAGTATGAAGCATAGACAATAACATCAAGGAGAATGGTTAAACAAATATTCTAAATGAATCCCAATCACAATTTCAAGCTAACAATACATCAATAAACCCTCAAGACCCTTATTGTTCAAGTATTTCAACAAATATCAAGAATGATCTACAAGTCGAGTACATAACCTAATATCTCAAGAATAACAACCGTAGAAATGTATTAGTGATTAAGCATAATGAAGACCAAATTAGACACATACATGTTTCTCAAAATTCTATTAATTTTTAATCAAGTTGTAATAAACTAAATCTTGGTTTCTAACATTTAATTCTGTATAGATCAAGCAAGACATGAAACAAGAAGGTCACGTAACTGTATAAAGTGCAATTATAGTGCAATTTACCCCCGAGCATGATTAACTCTGGCACATGTATATATGCTCGTCACCATATATATTATCATGACCCTAAACTCAAACCTATCATGATGCCATCTATCAATGATACAAGGCCAGGACACTTTCACAATGCTTCAATAATTCATTCAAAGATTTGCCAAAAAACCTTTTTATAACAGAATTTTCATAAAAAGAAACAAGAGTTAAACTCAATTTGGAAATGCAAAAAGAAATCCCCAAACATCGGGGAGTAACTAAGTCATAAGAATATAAACACAATTGGTCCGACAATAACAAGAGAAACATAGTTTGGAATCCAAATTACAACTAAAGGAAAGATAGGTAAGAAGAAAAGCAATGTTGCGAACACCGGGCAGCTACCTCGCTATCTTTAAAATCTGCTACGAGGACTATCATCACCCTCCACAATCAACTACTCTTGAAACTTTACACTAGGCGTAGGGAGTAACGTGAGTACACTAACTCAGTAAGATAAATAAATAAGGAACTGGGAAGGAGTGCCAAGCTCTACAAAATATAGTTCATTTCGTAATATTCAGTAAAGAATACGCATGCTTTCAATCTAGAAGTTTAAGTGAAATTGATTTGTTTAGTTCAATTCCTAGTAAACCTGATAAAATATCCTTCAACAATTTCAAAACAAGGATGTTAGGCAACTATGTTCATCAAATAATTAAATCATTTACTACCTCTCGAGCAATCATCACTTTGTCCTCCCAATCACTCCAACCTCATAATAGTCATTCCTCATAGTCACTCATTCCTCACAATCTCTCAGCATTCGACACTTATACTCATTGTGTACATGCGCTCTCTAGGGGTATGTACAAACTCCGGAGGGGCTCATTCAACCCAAGCTCTATATCAATACCAATCATGGTAGAACTAATGAAACATATGGCGGCGTGCAGCCCGATCCCATAAATGTCTCACTCAATCATCAATCTCTCCAGTCTCATGGGCTCTTAGAAATAAAGATAATCAGCCTAAAAAGCAATGATATGATGCATTAAATAGAATAACAGAGACTGAGATATGATATAAGAATGCATGAACATAAATGATTACAAAATATCAATGAAAACAGTGAGATGACAGCAAGAAACGATCACTAAAGGTCCCAACAATACCGTCATAAATCCTAAACATGGTATATACCATGAATACAGTCAATATTTGTATAACACATAGGGAGTATATAGCTAAAAATATGTTATTCAACTTTACAATTTCTACAGAACGGACCAAGTCACAATCCCCTCGATGCACGCCCACACGTCTATCACCTAGTATGTGCATCACCTTTAAAATAGTCACATCACAAAATTCGGGGTTTTATACCTTCAGGACCAAATTTACAACTATTACTTACCTTAATCCGAGCAAAATCTCTACTCTATAATGACCTTGCCTCTTGAATCGGTCACCAAATGTCTCCAATCTAGCCACAAATAGTACGAAACTATTAATATAATCTAAAGGAATAAATTCCACAAGAAAACTAAATTATAGCCAAGAATTCTAAATCGGCTCAACCCCCTCCCCCCCTCTCGAGCCCATGTCTCAAAATTTGACAATAGTCACAAAACCAATAATCACATTCACTAACGAGTCTAACCATACAAAATTTACTCAAATCCAACAAAACCTCAAAATTTCATCTCAATAACTCTTCCACTTTTCCCCCAATTTTTCGCCCCAAATCATAATTTAGATGATAAAAATCAAGGTACAATCATGGAACTTAACCGAAATCAAGCAAGAACACTTAACCCAATAAACTCCCTGAACATCCATTCAACGGTCGACCAAATCCGTGATCTCTACCTCAAAATATGAAAACAAATTTCAAACCCTCGATTTTGAAATTTAATGCTACTCCTCTCACATTCGCGATGCACTCCACTCCTGAACCTTCGTGAACGCTTCCTCTACTTCGTAAATGCGAAGACCATTTCTATGTCACCCTCCAGATACGTTTTGCAAACACAAGACTTGCCTTGCGAACGCGTAAGAGAAAACTAGCAACAACCCAAAACTAGTGGATCAACTATTTCTCAAAGGTCATAACTGATCTGTTAACTACATGAAACTCACCCAAGGCCCTCGGGACCTCAACCAACTATATCATAAAATCTCATAACATCATACATACTTAGTCGAACCTTCTAATTACTCAAAAAAATATAAAACACCGAATAACCCCATATTCAAGCTTAAGAACTTCTAAAGTTCTGAATTCCATAAACAATGCTAATAACCTACCAAACAACATCCAAATGACCTTAATTTTAGAGAATAAGTCATAAATGACACCAAAAACCTACTCTAACTTTCGAAAATCCAATCCGACCCTGATATCAAAATTCTCACAGCCAGCCAATATCGCAAAAATTTTAACTTTCGCCAATTCAAGCCTTATTCAACCACGGACCTCAAAATCACATTTTAGATGCACTATTAAGTACAAAATCACCTAAAGGAGTTAATAGAACAATCTAAATTCAAATCTGAGATTGTTCATGTACAAGTCAACATCTAATCAACTTTTCCAACTTAAGCTTCCAAATAAGAGAGTATGTGTCTCAATTCACTTTGAAACCACTCCAGACCCAAAATAGTAAACCCAATATATCATAATGTAGCTGTAGAATACAAAAGAAGAAATAAATGGGAGAATTAATCAATAACACTCGAAACGACCGGTTAGGTCGGGTAACGACCCGATCGATTATTTATGAACTTCAACACCATTTCCCCCATTTCTACTTCTTTATATCTTTTTCATATGTGTTATATGCTATTGTATTGGTCGTTCCAAATTCAGAATGATTTTTGGAAAGGTTTGAGGCACTTAGTCTCTTAAGTTGGTTGTTTAGTTGGAAAAGTGAACTGGAAATTAACTTGTGAGTAAACCATCTTTGAATGTGGGTTTTATGATTTGGATAGATTCTTGAGGTTATTTGGTACTTAGGAGAATTTTCGGAATATGATTTCGAGATCCGTGTTAGATTTAGGCTTAATTTGGAAAAATTAGAATTTTGGCGGTTTTTGGTTGGTAGTGGAAATTTATCAGGGTCTGAATGGAATTCTGAAAGTTGGAGTAGGTCTATTGTGGTATTTGTGACGTTTTTGCAACATTTCAAGTCATTCGGACGAGGTTTGATAGACTTTTTGATCATATTCAGATTTCGGAAGTTTTGGAATCCTTAAGCTTGAATCCGAGGGTGATTTGATGTTTTTAGTGTTATGGAGGTTGGAACAAGTTTGAATGATGTTATGGGATGTATCGGCATGTTTGTTTGAGGTCCTGAGGACCTTGGAAGAATTTTAGGTGGTTAATGGACCAATTCTTGGTTTTGAAAACCTGCCGATTTTGCTAGTTTTTGTTGCACGGGAATTTGTTCTTAGCATTCGCGAAGATTTTCCCGTGTTTCAAAAAAGAGCTGGGTCTAGAGGGAAATATTTATTTGTGTTCACGAGTATAGGGCCGCGCTCACATAGGTGTGGATTTCAGTGAATTGCGAATTCGTGAGAGGAGTCGTGTTCGCGTAGGGAATATGCAATAGTTGGGACCCCAGGGTTTTGTGCACCTCGATCGCGTCAGGTTGAGCAACTGAGGATTCACATTCGTGTGAAGCATGCCGTGTTCGCAAAAGTGGAATAATTGGTCTGTGATTTTTTGTTCTTCTGGAATGCGAGGCTTGGGCTGCATTCGCGAAGAAGGAAACTATACCTGTGCTGAATGTTTAAACAACCATCTTCGCGATTGTTAGGCCATTTCTCACCATTGCTGGTTGGATTTGAAACTTTTTGAGAGGTATTGAAGTGGGATTCGAAGGATAATACTTGGAGATAAGAATTTTGAACTTAATACTCGATTATATGGTAATTTTTAAATGATTAGACATGAAATTAGTGGGATTTAAATCCTAAAATTGGGAAATAACGGTTTGGAATTGGAGAGTGTAAATTCGGGATTTGAGGGGACATTTGTGGTACAATTTTGATGTTCTTAGTATGTATGGATTCTTTGCCGGATAAGGATTCTATTGATGTATTTTTTATCAGGTTGGGAGGCAGGGGCTTAGGGTCGGGTTTGACCAATTTCGGATTTTTGGTGTAATTTGATTAATTTCATGTGGGCTTTGTTCTCTTAGCATATATTGATATTATAGTTTTGATTTTTGTTACAAACAGAGCATTTGGAGACCGAAACGATAAGTAAGGGCATCGCGGGCTAGAGTTTGGCTTGGCTTGAGGTAAGTAGCGCTTCCAAGCATGGTTTTGAGGGTTTGAAACTCTAAAATGTGTGTTCTATTATTACTATTAAGGTGACGCAAATTCCAAGTGACGGGCATGTAGGTGTGCACCGTGTGAAATACGGTCGAGATCATTCTAGAGCACTGCTTAGTGATTATTTCTTACTTTTATAATTATGTGATTTAGTTGATGAGTTGTAAATCATGCTAATAATCATGTTAAGGTTTCACGCCAATACTATTGATACCTAAGAGGTCGTTTCCTGCTATCATATCATTTTATTTATTTATATTCTATACTCAATCATATCCATGTGTATCATATCTTGTCCCAGTCTTGATTATTGCTCTTTGACACATCTTATCAATGTTTCGGCTAGTATAATAACATTTTTGAGCCACTCTGTATGAGGCCGAAGAATGATGACTGAGTGAGGCCGAGAGCCTTATATTGAGTGGCAGTATGGGCACGTGGAAGTGAGATATTGAACAAGCCTTTATTTGATCTAATATATCGCTTGGGATAGTGAGAGAAGCCCCTCCTGAGTCTTTACACCCCCACTGGGCGCAATTGATAATATTGAGGGATGAATCTTCCCTAGGCATGGATCGTGTCTGGATTATTTATATTTGGAGATGGATCTTCTCTATAGGATGGAATGGCCTTCCTCGGTACTGGATGACTATTTCCAGTGATGTATATATTTTCGGGGATGGATCTTCCCTAGGCCTTGTGAGCCATATATAGTACCGAGTGGTTGTGAGATTGTTATTGATACTATCTAGAGATGGATCTTCTCCATAAGAAGGAATGTCCTTCCTCAGTACTGATTGATTTCTGTCAGAGATATATATAATCTGGGATGGATCTTGCCTGGGCCATTTGAGCCATATACACTAATGAGTGGAGGAGCATATGGGGTTGTGGGCACATATATGCATTGACATGTATATGTAGCAGAGTTACTCTCATTTACCTTGTTCATACTTGCTCTATTTTATGTTCGAGCTGTTTATTTAATTGAAAGCATCCCTATATTTATGTACATTATTTCAGTTATCCTTGAGGAGCTTGAGTTCGCCACTACTTATCAGTCCAAAGGTTGGACTTTTAACTTATTGAGTTGGTGTACTCACGTTACCCCCTGTACCTCATGTGCAGATTCAGGAACTTGTGATCCAGTGGTGGATGTTTGATCGAGGTTTCTAGCTTAGAAGAATATTGAGGTAGCTGCACGACATTCGCAAGACTTGGCTCTCCACATTACTTTCCATTTTTAAATCAGTTGTTCCCTTAGACATTATACGAGACAATGTATTTTTCCTTAGATGCTCATGCACTCAGTAACACCCTAATTATTGGCGGGATTTTATTTATTCTTGGAAATTTCTTATGTTTCAAATAGTTCTTTAACTGTTGAAAGCTTCCGTAAATGTTTTAAAATTTATTATTATTGAGTTGATTATTGAGTTGAGGTTGTCCTAGTTTCACGATAGGTTCCATCACAACAGGTTAGCTTTTGGGTCATGACAAGTTGGTATCAAAGCCTAGGTTACATAGGTCTTATGAGTCATGAGCGGGTTTAGTAGAGTCTTGCCGAATGGTACAGAGACGTCCGTACTTATCTTCGAGAGGCTACACAATCTTTAGGAAAACTTCTCATTCTTGAATTCTTATCGTGCATCCTTGATTCAGCTTGAAATATAACTTATTCCACGCATTCTTATTCGCGTATGAGCGCTCGGTATTGGTTGTGCATCAAAAAATTGTGATCCCCTGATCGAGGGGTGAGATGTGATATTTTTGTGATGATGTTGGGCCAGTGTAGAGGACTTGAGGTTGGGCTTTTCGTATAGCTTGAGCGTTAAGGTGCTGATTGTGTAAGCATGTGCTTTTGGGATTTGTATGTTGGATAGTATCCCTATCAGGGAAAGTGATGACTGGATGGCTACGTGATGAGTGTGATGTTATTGCGAGATGTGTTCATATGATTTGAATGAAATGAGAAGGGTATGCTTGAGGGTAGTAAGAACTACCCGGTGCTTGATTTCCATCATGATTTGATGTATAGCCCGAGTTGTGGGTATGTTGAAGGACCATTTCATGTTGTCTAGTTGGGAAGTGAAGTAGATTTCATATTGTGATATGAGCTCAGACTCGTGAAGATTAAGTAGTTACGTGATGTTTATGACAATGGAAGAGTATAAAGAGATGTTAGTTTGAGACGAAGCATGTGGTTATATCCTACGGAGTGTTATGATGTTTTTATGATCCTTATGTTGTTTGTTAGAAGATCTTTTTTACCAGTGAAATATATGTGTTGCAATTTGAATTTGGGTCGCTTAAGATAGCGGGCTTGATTGTTACGAAGGTTAATGCAAGATTTGTAGAAGATTTGAAGTACTAGATGGTCTGTGTTGCACACTTATGAAGGATTGAATTTAATCTCACTATGGTATTATGGCCGTAATAGAGTATGTGCATTATAAGTCATTTGTGTTTTGGTCTATGGCTTTGAGACAAGTGGAGGAGTTTGCTATTGATTAGTCAATTGCACAGTTATGTGCTATGTTGGTTCCAGTTTGAGGCATACTGGTGAATCAGTTATGGCTTATGGAGGTTGACATTGAGGATGGCTCGAGTAAAGGAAATTTCAATAAAAGGTTATGTTATGCTTTATAGGTGTATGAGAATTACGGAATGCCTTGAATTGTTATTGGTAAATGATGTACGACGCATAGAACAAGAAGTTACTTGGTTGCATTAGGGTGAGGTTACATTCTGCGATGTCAAAGTGCTAATGGAGCACAGGTCGATCCGTCTATTTGATTGTTCTAATTGCGATTTGAGTAGAGTGGATGACTCTCGAGAATGGTTCTAATGATTTCAAGATTTTTACATGTAATAATTGGAGATTTTCAAGTTGTATATTTGGCTTGAAACTGAGATTCGCCTTAGAGGGTGTCAAGACTTGTGGCACTTCTACATCTACTATGGTATTATGTATATCGATATCATGACGGTGAAGGTAATTGCTTTTATTTCGCAAGAAGTCTCCTCGGGGTAGGTATTTTTAATGTGGTGCTTTTGAGGATATTTAAGAGAGTATTAAGCATCTTATGAGCCTTAGATGGTGTGGTTTTATGCTTGGGTATCATGTGGGGGAGTCTGGGTTAATGATTGCGATATTATAGCAAGAACAAGTACAAAGTTGAAGGTAAATAAGAAGGAACTTGGATAGATGAGATAGCTTGGTAGTAGGCTAGATCGACATGGTAAGAATATGATTAGTTCTTTGGGTGCTTATGTGGTAATGAATTTCTATAGGTGTTTTGTGGCAATGGTTTTGGGTTTTGGTGACCTGCGTAGCTTGTTGAGTTAGAAGGATTCATTCCTGACTGTTTGGTTTTGTGCAAATAGAATTGGGAAAGTTCTTGATGGATTTCACCACTGTTAGAGATGTATATTTTGTACTGGCTTGAAGATCATGTGATGTATAGCAATTTTTTCCTATATTGGATCAAATAGAACTCTTTTGGCTAGTGGAGTACGTAGTTGCTTGTGGCCCAAAATGGATTATGAAGTTCTCATGTTATTCTTGGATGGTATGATATATGTGGTATATTGTGTAGGGTTGAAATTTTTTATGCGTAAGTTCATGGTTCAGTTTTGAAAGGAAGGTCATGAATTCCTAGGCTGCATGGACAGTTTTAAAAGATTAAGGAAATAATTGTACTAATTGGGGTGGCTTGATGAGGGTATACATTTTAGAAAAGGGCAATTTGTTTGATTGTGGGATACTTCATTGGTATAGAGACACTGTTGTGTCTGGTCAACTGCTGATATTTACAGTTTGCTTAGTGGCATAGAAGAATTTTAGGAGTATCTCTCATGGAATGATCGAGTATCATATGTGTGCTAGGTGTTCGGGCAATGGAATTGAGATCGGATATCGTGACTCGTCTGCTTAGAGACAGAATGGATCCTTTATTGCGTAGTATATTAGATTTTTATGTGATGTTGGGTATTGAGTGATTGTCTCCATCTCGTGTTATTCTGAACTGTTGTGCTTAGTTGGCAACGTTAGCTATACTAGGGATCCCACTAATTGAGTAGTGATATTCGACGGATTATGTTCTCAGTAGGGTGATTACATTTTTTTTCGAAGACCTAGCAGATGGTTGGGAAGGGTTGTCTTTCTTATTTGTTCTTCATGACGGATGTTAGTGCAGAGAGTCCTACAATTGCTTTAGTTTTAGTGGTGATGGATTTTTCCGAATGTGTTCCTACTGTTCGACATGCCGTCGGATAGGGTTATTGATTTCGACACAGATTTGGTTTTATGAACCGTATTGTATGCAACCAGCAGAGTTAAAGGAGTTGGAGGAGCAACTTTACGAACTTGTTGATAAAGGGTTCATTGGTAGGCAATATGAATGCTTTAAATCGATTGTTGTTAAGCTTTTTAGTGTTCTGGAGTGATCTATGGGTTACCTTCCGTGTTGCGAGGCATTATGATTTGTTGGTTATAGGCACATATGGTGCAGTTCTATTGGGGTCTCATAATGGAATTTGAGCAGTAAGAGTATTGGGTATTTCTCGATGAATATCATATTGTGTCCCTTCGGGTTTGTGTGATGTTATGTTATTTATTTCTCCGTGGTTAGGATGAATTTCTTTTGCTTCTAGATATCAATTTGCGCGTGGTTACTAATTTTGAGCATAATGGATTGAGGTGTTTCATGTGGATCAGTGTTTGGATGGGGTCGCACATTGCAGCGAAGTTATGTGGAGGTATGACCCTTCAGGTTAGATTCATGTGTTCTATTTCTATGATGTGTGATGGGTTCTCAGCATTGTGTGTGGTGGTACTGGTGAGCTTGTGGTACAACTCTCTCATTTGAGTCATCTTTCCTTGATTTGAGTATATTTGGACTATTGATTACTGGTGCTCGGGTCGCACGAGTTTTGGATTTTGATTGTATCAATGTGTTATATCACTAGAGTAGTCGTGTTGGATGAGATGAGGTCATTAGGATCTAGAATGAATGCTATTGGATTCGATTTTAGCCTGCTGGAAGGATAATACTAGGATTCGGTTTAGCAATTTACTATGGTCCTTGACAAAGGAGAGGGAGCTCCACGACTAGTTGATCTGAGGAATGGTTATGATTTTCTGCGTGTTGTATTCATCGTTGGCAGTACGGAAGTGTTGGACTGAGGCCTTATTTGATAAGAGGTTTATTATCGATATTCAGTTATTTTGAATAGTTATTGTGATTTGAAGTCTTCGCTATGGGTATTCGAATTGGATGGTATACCCTGTAGTTTCCATCTTGAGTTGTAGTTGTGGCTTGCTACAGCTTGTTTAGATTTATTCGATCCGCGAATGTGAGATTCTCATCTAATAGATAATTTCGGAAATGAAAATTTGGTTTTAAGGTGTATGAGCTAGGTTGGATTGTGAAATTTCAGTTGTGTCGTGCTATCGGGCCTACATGAGATAGGGTGACATGGGATCACCCCCAGGTATGTGTATGGTAAGGTTATACATCGATTTGATTGTTTTTGGAAAAACTCTAGACATGTTTGAGGACGAACGTATGTTTTAAGTGGGGGAGGATGTAATGACCCGGTCGGTCGTTTTATGAACTTCAGCCCCATTTCCCTATTTCTACATCTTTATGTTGTTCATCTGTGTTATATGGTATCAGGTTAGTCGGTCCGATTTGGAATGGTTTTTAGAAAGATTTGAGACACTTAGTCCTTTAAGTTGGACATTTAGTTGGAAAAGTCAACCGAAAGTTGACTTATGAGTAAACCATCTCAGAATGTGGTTTTATGGATTGGATAGCTTTGTGAGGTGATTTGGGACTTAGAAGCATGTTCGGAATGTGATTTGGAGGTCCATGGTAGATTTAGGCTTAAATTGGCTGGTAGTTTCTGGTTGATAGTGCAAATCTTAATACCAGTGTCGGAATGGAATTCCGGAAGTTAAAGTAGGTCCATTATGTTATTTGGGACGTGTGTGCAAAACTTTAGGTCATTCGATCAAGGTTTGATAGATGTCGTGATTAATTTTGAAATTCGGAAGTTTTGGAATCCTTAAGCTTGAATTTGAGGGCGATTTGATGTTTTGATATTGTTTTGAGCGTTCCGAAGGTCGGAACAAGTTTGAATGATGTCATGGGATGTGTTGACATATTTGGTTGAGGTCCCAAGGGCCTCGGGTAAGTTTTGAGTGGTTAACGGGCCAATTCTTGGTTTTGGGAAGTTGCTGATTTTGCTGGTTTTTGTTGTAGAGGAATTTGTTCTTCACGTTCACGAAGATTGTCCCGCGTTCGTGAAGGGTATAGAAGGGAAAATATTCTTTGCATTCACGATTCTGGGGCTGCGTTCGTGTAGGTGTGAATTCCAGTGAATGGCGAACGTGTGAGAGGAGTCGCGTTCGTGTAGGGAAAATAGAGTAGCATAGACCCCAAGGGTTTTGTGTACCACATTCGCGTCTGTAAGGATGCATTCATATAGGCTTGATCAGTTGAGGCTTCGCGTTTGCATGAAGCATGTCACGTTTGCCAAAGAGGAATAATTGGTCTATGACTTTTTGTGCTTCACGAATGCGAGGCCTGGGTCGTGTTCGTGAAGAAGGAAATTATACCTAGGCAGAATGCTTAAATAGCCAGCTTTGCAATTTTTAGGGCATTTCTCACCATTGTTCGCCGGATTTGAAACGTTTATAGAAGGATTGAAGAAGGATTCGAATGGAAACACTTGGAGGTAAGATGTTTGAACTCAATACTCTTCTATGATGATTTTTTTTAGATATGAAATTTGTGGGATTTAAAGACTAAAATTGAGAAATTAGGGCTCGAAATTGGAGAGCGTAAATTCAGGATTTGAGGGGCAATTGTGGTCTGATTTTGATGTTTTTGGTATGTTATAAACTCGTGGGAGGATAAGAATTCAATTGATGTGATTATTATCGGGTTCTAAGGGTCGGGTTTGACCAATTTTGGATTTTTGGTGTAATTTCATTATTTTTGTGTGGCCTTTATTCCCTTAGCATATATTGATGTTATGGTTCTGATTTTAGTTAGAGATGGAGCATTTGGAGGCCAAAATGAGAGGCAAGGGCATCAGAGTCTAGAGTTTGTCTTGGCTTTAGGTATGTAACGCTTCCAAACTTGGTTTTGAGGGTTTGAAACCATAAACTATATGTTTCATGATTACCAGTGAGGTGGTGAAAATGTCAAGTGATGGGCGGGTGGGCATGCACCGTGATAAAAGCGGCCTGGATCATTCCAGATCACAACTTAGTGGTTCTTTCTTACCAATCTATGTTATAATAATGTGATTTAGTTGATAAGCTGTAAATCATACTAATAATCATGTTAAGGCTTTACGCCAATTCTATTGATACCCAAGAGGTCGTTTCCTGCTGTCATATCATCTGTTTCATTGATATTCTGTATTTAGTCCTATTCATACGTATCATATCATGTCTTAGTCTCGATTATTGCCATTTGACACATCATATATTATTCGAGATAGTATCATGGCATTTTGAGCCCGTGTGTGAGAGGCTGGAGAGTGATGACTGAGTGCAGTCGAGAGCCTGATATTGAGTGGCAGTATATCGGGCTGCACGTCGGAGCGAGATATTGAACAAGACTTTGTTGGCTCTGTTATAGTGCTTGGGCTAATGGGAGAAGCCCCTTTCGAGTCTTTACTCCACCTCTGAGCGCAATTAATGATATTGAGGGATGAATTTTCCCTGGACATGGATTTTGTTCGAAGTAGTTATACCTTGAAATAGATCTTCTCCATAGGCTGGAATGACATTCCGCGGTACTGGATTACTGTTGTTAGTGATGTGTATATATTATGGGATGGATTTTTCATGGTCCTTGTGAGCTATATACATTACCGAGTGGTTGTGAGATTGTAATTGATATTATTTGGAGATGGATCTTTCCGCAGGCTGGAATGGCATTCCTCACTACTTCCCTGGGCTGTATGAGCCATATACAGTACTGAGTGGACGAGCATTTGAGGTTGTGGTCACATGTGGCACTGAGCATGGTACATTTCATACAACATGTGTATTGACATGTAGATGTAGCAAAGTTACACTCCTTTACCTTGTTCATACTTGCTCTGTTTTATTGTTCGAGTTGTTTATTTAACTGAAAGCATGCCTATGTTTCTGTACATTATTTCTGTTATTGTAACGACCCGGCCCGTCGTTACGGGAGTTATCGCCCCATTTTCTTCATTTAGTCCTTCAATATGCTAACTTAGATGTGTTCGGAAAGTTAGAAGTAAATCAGAAAGAATCTAGATAGAAATGAGATCATGAACCTCTTTAAGAAAAATGATAATTTTGAAAAGTCAATCATATGTTGACCGATAAGTTAGTTGCTCGGAATTGAAATCTGATGATTCGACTAGTTTTGGGGGATCATTTATGATTTAGGAGAGCAATCTGAATCGAATTCGGAGGTCTGGTGTTGTTTTAGGCTTGAATTGGCTAAGGTTGAATTTTGATGAAATCCAAACGGTAGGTGAGATTTTGATCCGGGACTCGGAATGAAATTCTGAGAGCTGCAGTAGCTCCGTTAGGTGATTTTGGATATGCGTGCAAAATTTCACATCATTCGGAGGTGCTTAGGTTGGATTTTTGATCGAATGCGTGTTTCGGAAGTTTTTGAAGAACTTAGGCTTGAATCCGATGTGAATTGATGATTTCAATATTTTTAGGTGTATTTTGATGATTGGAACAAGTTTGGATGATATTTTAGGATATTTTGATACCTTCGGTTGCGGTCCCGGGGGCCTCAGGTGTGTTTCAGAATGTGATCACGCTCTTATTTGATGTTTCAACGTCGTATCTTTGGACATAAAGGGGTACCACGTTGAACAAATAAGCTCCGAATATTAGTTTGAAGGAATCATTAGATCCGTATTATAATTACGGACCCATAGCAAAAAGAATCATCGAATTTGGACATCGTATGAGAATTTTATGGCCATTTTACTATATTAAAAACTTGCACTATTTGCAAATCTTAAAACCTACATATCTCCTTGATTATAAGGTCAAATTGAGTGATTCAAAAGCCTAAATTCATTAGAATTTCACAAGGAATCCATTGGGAGCCGTAAAACGCGTGAACGGTGTATATATAATGAGCAGCTCGAGTTTTCTTCCAATTTTGGAACGGGAAGAAGCTTCTGAGGCGATTTTTAAGAGAGAAATCAATGGGTAATCACTGGAGGTAAGTTTCTTGACTCAAAAATATGATTTTATGCTATAATCAATACCAAATTCCTGAAATTGGGTAGAATTTATGAAGAACTAGGGCCTAAACCATGAAAATGAATTTTTGGGTTTTGAGAGGCCATTCGAACTCCGATGTCGATAAATTTTATATGCACGGACTCGTGGAGAGACGAGGAATCCGTTGGTATTATTTTTGGAATTTTTCGAGAAGCAGGCCCGGGGCCCTGGTTTTACCAACTTGGTGCATTATTGCGTATTTCAAGTAAATTAGACTGGGTTATGTTTCTTTGACCCATATTTATGTTATTATTATGGTTTTGACTAGATTCGATAGACGAGCGGAAAATTTGAAGGGAAAAGGTATCGCGGACGAGTCCACGGCCAGCTAGAGGTGAGTAGTTTGTGTATATGGTAGCCAGAAGGTTTGAAACCCCGGCTTAGCACATTGTGACGCTAGTAGGGCGTGGCTCGCACCCCGTGGCAGGTGCGGGATTGATTGTGACTGGGGATTGAGACGTAGTCCATCTTGGATATGAATAACATGATATATGTGATTGAAACACACACTTGTTTGGTATATTTGTGGGCTGTAAGCCATGTTTGGGACCTTGTGCCGACCTGTAGTATCCCTAGGGGATAGTTATATATATGTGATAGCTCTAGTTGCTTAATCACTGATCTCAGTCCTGGTTTGATATCACCATGTTGAAATGCTAAGTCACATGTTCTTGGAAATGTTAAATAAAATTAAAGTATTTTCATAATTAATGAACTGGAACCTGGAAATATATAATTTGAACTGTTGTGTGGCTTATATGTATGTTTTGGACTGAGGATGGATCGGGCTGCACTCCGCAGCAGTTGATATGAGGATCCGGCTGCAGGCCGTAGCAGATGATATGAGGATCGGACTTCACACTGCAGTATTATTGTGCTTGGACTGTAGGAGCCACTCCGGAGTCTGTACACACCCTAGTGAGCGACGTCGACGTTAAATAGATCGGGCTACATGTCGTAGCGGTGATGTGCTTTGCATTGCATCTTTGTTTGTGAATTATCTGTGATAATTGTGATGTACTGTTGTTGCTACTTTGTAGGAGGAATCAGATTGTAGTTTAGCTTCATTATGTGGTATTCTGTGAATTTCTTAATTTCAGCTATTTATATATATTTATTACTCACTCAGTACTTAGTACTCACCCCTACTCCATGCACCTTTGTGTGCAGATTCAGGTACACAGCAGGGATAGACGAGCACTCCAGCTTTTATCAGTATTTATCCGAGTTACTGAGGTAGCTGTCGGCATTTGCAGGACCTGGCTTCTCTTCTTATTCTCGTTTTCCTTTGTATATGCATTATTCAGACTTGAGTATTTTGTGAAGATATTGTTATCCGATCATGTTTAGAGGCTCTAGACTCTTGACCCTAGATCTTTGGGTGATTATTCAATTTAGTTTTATTGTTGATACTAATATTCAGGTAATTGATTTGAGCTTCATGCACGGGATGAGAGTGTGAATGGTCGGGCTTGCCTAGCAGTTGTGTTGGGCGCCATCACAACCGGGATTGGGGTCATGACAAGTTGGTATCAGAGCCTAGGTTACTAGGCACCATGAGTCTTGAGCCGGTTGGTAGAGTCTCGTGGATCGGTACGGGGACGCCTGTATTTATCCTCCGGAGGCTGCAAACCTTTAGGAAACACTTCACATCTCTTGAAATTCTTATCGTGCATACTTGATTCAGCTTGAGATATAATTTTTTAAATTTCTTCCACACGTTTGTGTACACATCGAGCGCTCAGTAACATAATTGCCTTGATGGCTTGTGATTCCCCGATCGAGGGGCGAGATATAATCTCTGTGAGTTCATGTTGGGCAAGTCGGGAGGACTTGAGGCCAGATCTTTGTCTATGACATGAGCACCAAGGTGCTGATTTTGTGAGCTAGTATTATGAAACTTATATGACCGGTATTGTCCCTAACTGTGGAAATGGCAGCTTAATAATGTACGAGCTGTCAGGTGTTAGATTCTTATTGTAATCTGTTGTGTAGCCCGAGATATGGGCATGGTGAATATTTATCAGATCTCTTAGTTGGAAGGTAAAATGCCTTACGTGTAGTAAAATGAGTTTAGACCCATGAAGACTAAAGTGACTATGCTATGTGTATCCCGGTGGAAGGTGTTGTACTGAAATACTAGATTGAGGCAAAGTAGGTGGATTGATTCTTAGGTGTAATTGAAAGGTATTTGATATGTGTTATCAGTCAAGCAGGTGCAACGCATGTTCAGGTATTAATTGTGATAATATGATTCGTATATTATTGATATTTATGTTGTGGATATGCATTGTGGTGTCCTGTCGAGTTGTGGATGTATTTTTAGGATGGTTTGGTGATTCTTTGGCAGGTGGATAGGCCAAATTACGAAGGAAACTCTGTCGAAATTTTTGGAAATCCCATAGAAAAGATTTCTTTTCAGCTAAAGAGAGTAGGCTTAACTGTGGTGTGTGTATAAATGCAAGAATTGCAGAAGAGTTAATGTCTCTGATGATTCGAGTCTTTGTCAAGCTTGTAAATGACTTGAGTTTAATCTCACCATAACATAGTGGCATCATTTGAGTAAAGAATGCTCTGAGCGGCTAAAAGTGCTTTGATGTATGGCTCCGAGCCAAGGTTGGGAGGTTGTTATTGATTAATTGATTGCACTGTTGTGTGCGATCTTAATTCTGTCTCTAAGTATGTTGGGAAATTCTGATGAAGGTTATGGTGCTTCGTAGATATGAAGAAATAATGGGATGGTTTGAACTACCGCTGGTAAAGAATGTTTGGTGTATAGGAAATAAAGATCGCTAAGTGCATCTGTTTGTAATCATGTTATGAAGTGTCAGAGTTCTAACAAGGCACGAGTGGTTCTATTCAATAAGACACTTGAATTATAACTGGACAAGGGTGAATGACACCCGAGAATAGTCTTGCGGTGTTCAAGATTTTGCTTGTAACGGTAAGGTGTCTTAAGATGGTGTATGTGGCTAAAGATGGTGGTTTCGTTAGAAGGGATCAAGACTTGTGTTATATTATGTGAATAATGGGATTCTATGTATCCGTATTGGGAGGTAATGATAACGAATTCAAAATCGCAGGAAGTTCTTCAAAATAAAGTTATTATAGAATGTGGTACTTCTGGGAAACATTAAGAGAGTATTCAGTGGCCTATGGGTTTTAGACCGTGTGGTCTTATGTACGAGTCTAGTGTGGTAGCATGAGTTGAGATATTGTGGTGCTACAGTAAAGGCTAATATTAAATTAAAGATGAATTAGAAAGGAAATTGGGTAAATGGAACAACTTGTTAATAAACCGGAACAGTATGATAAGGATACGATTAACTCTTCGTATATGCTCGAAGTAATGAGTCTTGCAGATATGGGGTAACAAAGCTCTTGAGTGCTGGCAGTTGCGAAGCTCGATGTGGGTAAAAGGACTCAGTCCTAACAGTTAAACTTATGCAATGAATTGGAAGAAATAGTTTGTGATGTGTTTTACCGTGGTCGGAAAAATGAGTATATTCCCTATTGGTATGCGAAGCTGGGAATGTGTAATGAGTTTTCTTCTATATGGGATCGTGAAAGTCCTTGACTAGTTGAGTGCGTTGATGTTTGCGGCATAGGAAAAGGATAGAAGTTTCCATGTTATCTTAGTGTGGTATGGTATATGCAATGTGTTATGGAAAGTTGATAATGGCATGTTCAAGGCTTTGAGATCAATTCGTAATATATGGGAAGTCATTAAAAATTATTGAGCAGCGTGGGCAGCTGCAGGTGACCTAAGAATCGGTCTTTCTGGTGATTAAGGAAAAATGATACTGCTATTTTAGTAATTTGGCAGGGTATATGGTGGTATTCTCTTGTTGGATCAACTGTGATGATTGAGTTGATGATGGCATAGGGAAATTTCTGAATGACTCTCGTGGTATGAATGGATGCTTGATGTGTGTTATGTATTCGTACAGTAGAGTGTGGGATTAGGCATAGTGATTATTTTGTTATATAGGTAATGGAGACTAGAAGTTCTCATAATCCGCCTATGCAATGGTTGTATATCGAGTGTATCGGCATCGTTTAGCGATTATTGGAAATTGGAAGCCCTAGTGGCTCTCTCTTAGCTTGATATCATGAATTGGGTTATGATACTTTATTTCAGACTGGTTGTCATAAGTCAGGTCGTCTAGACTAATATGATATGGACTATGTCGGAAATGGCACAAAATGCGTAGCAGAGTGCATCAGAGTATGCTCCAGCAAGGTAGTTGTACCCAGGACCAGCGGACGGCTGGTAGGTATTGCTTCGTCAGTTGGTTCTTCGTGGTGGATATCAGTGCAGAGGTTCTTACCATTGATTCAGTTCTGGTATTGGGAAACTTTGTCGAATGCATTTCTTGTGGCCGAGCTTGAGGCTATATATATATGTTCACTGTAATAAGCAATTTGACTCGGTGTGCATTTATTTTTACAAGATTTATGCGTGGATCAGGTGGCACGCCGCCACAGGTTATTTGGATCGGGTGGCACGCCGCCACAGGTATGGTATCTGGATCGGGTGGCACGCCACCACGGGTATGTTATTTTGAGCAGGTTGCACGCCGCAACCATGTATCATAAAGCATAGTTTTTTCTATAGGTTACCTTGTGTACTATACTTCCTAGTCTCTGAGGAAAGTTAGTGTTGGATGTCGCTCGGCGAATGGCGCATTGGTTACGTCCTTACAAAATTTTGATGTCGTATATTAATTGTTTCACCGTGGGTGAGATTGATTGCTTGAGATGAAACCTAAATCTGTGCGTGGCTGACTATTTTGAGCATGGTAACTTGAGGTGCTTCAGGAGTAATAGTGTTTGGATGGAATCATGAGTCGTGGCAAGGCCACGTGAAGTTATGACCTTTCGAGGAGGATTCGAGTACTCTAATTCTATGATGTGAGACAAGATCTCAGTTATGTGTTGTGATGGTATTGAGGAATTTGAATTACATCTCTTTTGTTGAGGTAGTTGTCATGATTTGAGTATGTTCAAGCATTTCTTATTGGAGGTTGTCTTGTGCTCGTCATGGCTTAGGCCGATGTTGAGGTGTCGTATCACCAGCACGGTGTGTTATAATTGAAATGATCGTTTGAGCCGTTAATAAGTGCGGTCATATGTGATCTCAGATGTTTAGAGAGGGTATATCGAGGCTCGGCTCCGAAATCTATTATAGTATCAGTTAAAAGGGAAATGAATCCATGAATGGATGACCTGAGAGAAGGATTCGATATATCGCGTGTTCGGTTGCCGTGGGAAATATATGAAGGTGTTGGAATAAGACTTTAGCTAATGGAAAAAGGTTTTTCAGTTAATATTTGGTTATCGCGGGAAATTGTTGTGATTAGAAGACATCATCTCGAGCGATTAAGTTGTTTGATACATCATAAGATCTCATCCGGAGTGGCGAGTATGGACTATTACAGTTGGTTCGGGTGTATTCCGAGTATAGACGTGGCATCCAGATGTGGTATATGATTTCGGAAAGTGCAATGCGGTCTATGTTCCAGATGGACTGTAGAAGTTCAGCTATATTGTGTTATCGGACTTATGATGGACAGGGTGACATGGTACCACCCCGCATATATGCCTGGTAAGGTCATTCGGCTATTGGGTTGCTTCTAGTACAACTCTTGGTACGCTTGAGGACAAGTGTTTGTTTAAGTTGGGAGAATGTAACGACCCTGCCCGTCGTTACGGGAGTTATCGCCCCGTTTTCTTCATTTAATACTTCAATATGCTAACTTAGAGGTGTTCGGAAAGTTAGAAGTAAATCAGAAGAGATCTAGATAGAAATGAGGTCATGAACCTCTTTAAGAAAAATGATAGTTTGGAAAAGTCAACCAAATGTCGACCGATGAGTTAGACAGCTCGAAATTAAATTCTGATGATTCGACTAGTTTTAGGGGATCATTTATGACTTTGGAGAGCAATCGGAATCGAATTCGGAGGTCCGGTGTAGTTGTAGGCTTGAATTGGCTAAGGTTGAATTTTGATGAAATCCAAACGTTAGGTGAAATTTTGATCCGGGGCTCGAAATAAAATTATGAGAGTTGCAGTAGCTCCGTTAGATGATTTTGGATATGCGTGCAAAATTTCACATCATTCGGAAGTGTTTAGGTTGGGTTTTTGATCGAATGCGTGTTTCAGAAGTTTTTGAAGAACTTAGGCTTGAATCCGATGTGAATTGATGATTTCAATATTTTTAGGTGCATTTTGATGATTGGAACAAGTTTGGATCGTATTTTGGGATATGTTGATACCTTTGGTTGTGGTCCCGGGGGCCTCAGGTATGTTTCAGATTGTGATCACGCTCTTATTTGATGTTTCAACATAGTATCTTTGGACATAAAGAGGTACCATATTGAACAAATGAGCTCCAAATATTAGTTTGAATGAATCATTAGATCCGTATCGTAATTACAGACCCATAGCAGAAAAAATCATCGCATTTGGACATCGTATGAGGATTTTATGGCCATTTTACTAAGGTTGCCCAGATTTTCAGGTTAATAACGAAATTGCCCCTGACGGCGTATTAAAAACCTGCACTATTTGCAAATCTTAAAACCTACATATCTCCCTGATTATAAGGTCAAATTGAGTGATTCAAAAGCCTAAATTCATTTGAATTTCACAAGGAATCCATTGGGAGCAGTAAAACGCGTGAACAGTGTATCTATAATGAGCAGCTCGAGTTTTCTTTCAATTTTGGAATGGGAAGAAGCTTCTGAGGCGATTTTTAAGAGAGAAATCAATGGGTAATCGCTGGAGGTAAGTTTTTTGACTCAAAAACATGATTTTATGCTAGAATCAACGCCAAATTCCTGAAATTGGGTAGAATTTGTGAAGAACTAGGGCCTAAACCATGAAAACGAATTTTTGGGTTTTGAAAGGCCATTCGAATTCCGATGTCTATAAATTTTATATGCACGGACTGGTGGCGAGACGAGGAATCCATTGGTATGATTTCAGAATTTTTCGAGAAGCGGGCCTGGGCCCGGGTTTTACCAATTTGGTGTATTATTGCTTATTTCAAGTAAATAAGATTAGGTTATATTTCTTTGACCCATATTTATGTTATTATTATGGTTTTGACTAGATTCGACAGACGAGGCGGCAACTTTGAAGGGAAAAGGTATCGCGGACGAGTCCACTGCCGGCTAGAGGTGAGTAGTTTGTATATATAATAGCCTGAGGGTTCGAAACCCCGGCTTAGCACATTGTGACGCTAGTAGGGCGTGGCTCGCACCCCGTGGCAGGTGCGAGATTGATTGTGACTGGAGACTGAGACTTAGTCCATCCCGGATATGAATAACATGATATATGTGATTGAAACACACAATGTGTTTGATTTATTTGTGGGCTGGAAGCCATGTTTGGGGCCTTGTGCCGACCTGTAGTAACCCTAGGGTATAGTTATATATGTGATAGCTCTAGTTGCTTAATCACTAATCTCAGTCCTGGTTTGATATCACCATGTTGAAATGCTAAGTCACCTGTTCTTGGAAAAGTTAAATAAAATTAAAGTATTTTCATAATTAATGAACTGGAACCTGGAAATATTTGAATTGTTGTGTGGCTTATATGTATGTTTTGGACTGAGGATGGATCGGGCTGCACGCCGCAGCAGATGATATGTGGATCGGGCTGCACGCCGCAACAGATGATATGAGGATCGGACTACACGCCGTAGTATTATTGTGCTTGGGCTGTAGGAACCTCTCCGGAGTCTGTACACACCCCTAGTGAGCGCCGTCGACGTTAAATAGATCGGGCTACACGCCGTAGCGGTGATGTGCTTTGCATTGGATCTTTGTCTCTGAATTATCTGTGATAATTATGATGTACTATTGTTGCTAGTTCGTAGGAGGAATCGGGCTGTAGTTTAGCTTCATTATGTGATATTCTGTGAATTTCTTAATTTCAGCTATTTATATAAATTTATTACTCACTCAGTACTTAGTACTCACCCCTACTCCATGCACCTTTGTGTGCAGATTCAAGTACACAGGAGGATAATGAACTCACTCCTTTACTATTTTCACTTAATGTTGTATCTTTGTATAGGGGAGATTTCAAGATAACAATACATGCGCCACACACCATGCATTACTCTCTCATCATTAGATTAAAGCAGTGTAGGGGATTTTTTTGCGTCTCAATATTATATGGAGTATTATTTTATGAAAGCAATTTTCGGAGTCTTTTAATATATTTTAGTTTTATGCAAACATTTTTGTTGAGTCGCCTCGGATGAATCAATAACTTTTACAAAACCCTACTCTATAAATGTGGTGTTCAGCTAACTTCATTTACATTTGGTAATAGAATAACTCATTCACTCCTTTTAATATAATGTTCACGTCATTGTTCTCTTATTTGTATCATTTCCCCTCCAGGGTAATTGAAAGGTTTAAGCAAATGCCAGTGTCATGGTTTCCACTAGGACTTATTTAGATGGAAATATCCAATTTCTAACTTTTGGGTCATAACTTTAAATTTGAGCTATTCAACGTGATTTGTCTCTCCAGAATAGATATTTTTATGATTAATGGCTAGAGGTTGGTAAGTTGGAACTTATTTGGAATTATTCTGTAAGATCTCTAGAAATTAATAGATCACTGCGTACAGATACCTTTTGATTAGGATTATCACCTAACGTTATTTCACGGGATTTTCCCCCTCTCTCTCTCTCATATATATATATATATATATATATATATATATATATATATATATATATATATATATATATATATATATATATATATATATATATATATATAAAACTGTAAATAATATTTTTGTTAACAACTATGAAATGGTGGTCGAAGCTAATGAGGAAGAAGAAGAATCTCGAAAAAGGAATCCGACAAGAAGTGCATAAGCTCAGTTCATTTCTTCAAAATAATATTTTATACACTTGCCTACAATATTTAAAAAATTAACTACTTCTAACCAACTAATTGACTTTACTAACTCCTAGATAACTAACTAGGGTTAACATTACATTTAAGTTTAACTATGGTTAGATATCAGCTTGTGACTTAGCCACTAGCCAGCACTCCCCCTCAAGTTGATGACTCAAACAAGTTCTTTAACATCGTTTTGTTCAGCAGATACTCATGTTGAGTCTTTCCCAGACCCTTTGTGAGTAGTTATGCTAGTTACTCTTTAGTATTCACATACTCAGTCTTCAATGACCCTTAACTTAGATTTCTCTCATAAAATGATAGTTTATGTCAATGTGTTTTGTTCTTTCATGAAATATTTGATTAGCAACTATTTGGATTGCAACTTTGATATCACATATTAATATTACAGGAAGATCAACTTTGACACTAGTTCATTGAACAATCCCCTTAGCTAAGAAATCTCTGTTGCACAAGATACCGTGCTACTAAACTCTACTTCTGTTGAAATTCTAGAAATAGTACTTTGCTTATTATATTTTTAGGATATTAATGCATTTCAAAACTTCACTAAATACCCTGTAAAAGATCTCTTTGTTTGTATACATGACCCCCAGTCTGAATCACAATAAGCACTTCGCCTACATGATAATTTGCATGCATTAGCAGTCCCACACCTGGTGCCTTTTTTATATGCCTCACAACCCTTAGTATTGCCTCCGTGTGAGAGATTTTAGGGAAGTGCACGTACTGACTGAGAACCTGAACTACAAAAGCAATGTCAAGACTTGTCATAGTAAGATACAATAGTCTTCAACCTAGTTTTGGTAAACATCAGGTTTCTTGAGGGCTTCATATAAGTGAGGACTCTCAGTGGTGAAACAACTATCATATCTACTAATATTAGCTTCTAATTCAGGTAAAGGTATTCCTACTGGCTTCGCACCTGTCACGACCCAAATTTCCCACCATGGGGGGTCATGATGCTGCCAACTCGTAGAAGCTAGGCAAGTCACGGAATGTAGAAAAACTTAGATCATTCATTTTAATCCTTTCTAACAACCTGTATTAACAGATGATAAACATTTAAATTAAAGCAGAAAATAAAAGTAAGCAGAAGACAGACTAATATAATATCGAAATAAATGTGAAAATGCCACATGCATCTCTACTCAGAAATGGGTGTCACGACATTCACGGTTTGTCTATGAATACTACATATAGATGTCTGAATAAAAGAAATACAGTCAATCTCGGATAGAAATGAAAATAGAACATATAAGTAGATAGAAGAGACGTTGGGCCTACGGACGCGTGTAAGACTATCTCGGGATCTCTATGAATTGAAGACTGGCTCCCCGAATGCTACTATCTGAGTTCTGCTCTGGTATCTGCATATAGTGCAGAGTGTAGCATCAGCACAATCAACCCAATGTACTGGTAAGTGTCTGGCCTAACCCGGCGACGTAGTGACGAGGCTAGGACCAGACTCTAGATAAACCTATGCAATTATATAATATACTGAGGAAAATAAACAGAAATAAGCAGTTTAAATGGGAGGGGATACATGCTTCGGGGAACATCTCAAATCTAGTAAATACTTAAAAGAACTACGAGAAGACAGTCCAAAATCTACAACCAAACAATAATAATATTGTTGTGATGCGCAACCTGAACCCTTATTAGTTAACAATGTTGCGGCGTGCAACCCGATCCAACTATATAAGTATTGTGGCGTGCAACCCGATCCAATATAATATTTGTTTCGGCGTACAACCTAATCCAATATAACATTGTTGCAGCGTGCAACCAGATCCATATATATATATATATATATATATATATATATATATATATATATATATATATATATATATATATACATCAACAACAACTATACTAAGTATCACGGTAAGGGTTCATCAATAACTACGCTGTCACAAAAATGAATTTAACTGTAAAACTAAATACGTCCAGGCAAGGGAGAATCAACTATATCCAAACTTAACTCAACTTCTACTCATCTCAGATAACACCAATACTCAATCATAAGTACTTTCCATGAATAACAAATCAATCATTGCTCGATATGGAGAATCATTAATTGAAGCATTCATATTATCATTTAAGAACATAACAATTAGCAATTTATGACTTGTCGCGCCTCATTTTTCTCGCAAAATTGGGTTTATGAAATTTGGCAAGACAACTCATTCCTTTTAGGAATTGGGTTTGATTTGAAGAGTCACCACCTAATGATTAGCCTGCATTAGGATACCAAAAGGGATTTTGATTTGAGCAACCAAAGATTGGGTAAGGGCTTGAAATATTCTGAGGGGAAGGTGTTAGGCACCCCTCAGAATCCACCAGTATGGTTCCCGGCCAAACAAATATTATGAATTAAGGTGCAATCAACATAGAAACCGATAAGGCTCAAATAAGAGGGCATTTTAAATAGATAAGTGTTTGAGGATGATTAAATAAAGCAAGGTTTTGAAAAGAGTTATAATCCAAACATGCTAAAAATATAAAGGGGGTCCTAGGTATACTTGTAATATGAATCACATCAATAGAATATCTTGTAATCACTCCTCAAAGAGGGTCTACACGTGGTATTAGCGCACTGGTCATCATATCCATACCTATCATTCTCACCTTGTTAAGGTATTAACGCACGGAATGGTCTCAATTACTTATTGCATACTATTACCCGTCCTAATTCCATTAGTCCCCGAGGCACTATGAACTACTAATCCTAATGGGGAGGTATATGAGGCTTGTTTAAGGTTTCAGAAGGTAAAACTCAAGGGCGTCATACAAACACATATTGCATATTCTGGGAAAACTATAGACAAGCAAAGGCTAAGGTATACCTCCTTGAACAGATAGGCATATAATTAGCGTGACTTTTATATACTGGTTAAGGTCTGATTAAATACCAAACATGAGAGAGCTTAAAAAGTTGAAGCAAGTCGGTTTATTACTTAATTCAGATAGGAAGCCCGGATCAGACCTGCCTACTGGTTGTGAGTATTAATAGGGCAGACTCAGTTCGTAGTTATTACCCTAAGGCTTTCCTAAATGTTAAGCCAGGGTCCTATAGACACGATATCTAATGAATTCAGAAAATAGTAAAGCTTGAAATAAATTATTTGAATGTATACTTGTTAAACTTACTAAGTGAAGGAATTAGATCATTAAAAGAGATGTAAGATTTAACGAATTGATTATAAGTTCTGCAACTGCAGTATCTATTATTACTGGTATTATATCTAACACTAAGTGATGTGAATTAGATTCAATTAGAAATTCATATAGGCATGCTTTTTATGCATTGCTAATTCTTGAACTTAGTAGACATTGTATAATAATACAGAAGCCTTATAAACAATAGTATGTAAGTGCGTAAGAATGATTTTAAACCAATAAACATGGTATCTAGCTTGCAGAATTTATTTAGTACTTATGATGCATGGTACCTAGGTGTAATTGAACATGCATAATCAATCCTGTAGGCATAATTTCTATATGAAGTTGAATATGTAGAATTCAGAATAGACTTATAGGCATGATTTCTATTGAATACGCAGAAATTAAGATACATATGGACATGGTTTATATATGAAATTGGATATGCAGGAATATAGTAGTCTTATAGTCTTGATTTCTATATGTGTTTTAAATATGAAAACATTATAATAGACCTATAGACATGATCTTTATATGTTTTGAATACGCAGAATTGAATGGACTTATATGAATGATATTTATTTGAATATGCAGAATTTAAGATACCTATGGATATGATTTCTACGCTTTGCATGCATAATTACTCACCATGTTTTCACTAACCAGCCCCAAGCGTTCATTACAACTTATTACAAACCAAATAATAAATTACATTAAAAGTGCAAAGAAAAATATAACTAGAGGAAGCCTGATACTTGATTCCTCTTTGAGTTAAGAGATAGACCAAGTCCAAGACCATTGATCCAAAGACTTTATTCAATTTGGGTATGTCAGAGTTCCCTAAGAGCCTTTCCAGGCAGTGCTTAAACCCAAATTATATCACCAGGATAAGGACAAGTGTAGTGTAGAAGGGTCAACCCTCAAGTGTCCAAGTTTAGAGGGAGCTCATTGGGTCCCAAGGCAAGGCTCACAAGAGGAGCACAGAACTTAAATACTAAGAAAGTGTGAAAGTGAAGAACATAATGCTAACAGGGAAGGGGGGGGAGGGGAGATAAACAGCTACAAATGAGCACACATAAGGGGTTCAAGGGAATATGGAGATTGTAAAGAGCCTATTTGTGATGACCCGGCCCGTCATCACGAGAATTACCACCCCGTTACCCCTTCATTTATATATTTCATATTTCTATATCGGTGTTAGAGTCTATCGGGTGAGTTAGGAGTGATTCTGGTTGAAAATGAGGCAGATAGCCTTTTGAAATGAAGCTTGTTTATGAAAAGTCAACCTGGAGTTGACTATATGGTTAGAGGACTTGGAATCAAATTTTGATGATTTGGTTAGTTCCGGGAGGTGATTTGTGACATAGAGGAGTGATCGGAATTGAATTTGGAGGTCCGATGTAGAAATAGGCTTGAATTGGCTAAGGTTGAATTTTGGCGAAATCCAAACGGTAGGTGAGATTTTGATCCGGGAGTCGAAATGGAATTCTGATAGTTGCAGTAGTTTTGTTAGGTGATTTTGGATATGTTTGCAAATTTTTAGGTCATTCGGACATCGTTTGGTCGGGGTTTTGATTGGATGTAGTTTTCGGAAGTTCTAGTTGAAACTTAGGCTTGAATTCGCCTTGATTTGATGATTTCCGTGTTTAAGGGTGTGTTTTTATGATTGGAACAAGTTTGTATCGTGTTTTGGAGTAGGTTGGTAGTTTTCGTTGGGGTCCCGAGGGCCTCGGGATGAATCCGGGGGTCCAAACAAACCATTTTGTGCCGAAATGCACAGCTGATCTGCTGCAATATAATTGCAGATAATTTGTTCTTCGCGATCACGAGGTGCTTCATACGATCGCGTAAGGTGAAGTTTGGGTGCACCGCTATCGCGTAAGGCAAGGTATGGAAGCAATGCGATCACGTAGTGAGTGTCACAATCGTGTAGAACTGTTAAGTTGGTCATCGCGATCGGGGTTGAGTTCACGCGATCGCGAAGAAGGAAATTTACTCGCCAAAATTTTGTACATCGCGATCGTGTGCCAAAGGCTTCGATCGCGTAGAGTAACAAGGCTTGATAGAGGAGTTAAGTTCAGAACATTTCATCCGCGAACCCATTTCCTCCATTTTAGAGTTCTTAGAGAGCAAAGTGACGGGATTCGAAGGGGATTTCACCGGGTAAACATTGGAGGTAAGTTCAATGGTCTAAATACGTGATTTTATCATAGAATCTTTAATTATTTCACTATAAATGGGGGGATTAATAGGGGATTTTTGCCCTAAGTCTGGGTTATGGTAAATCATCGATCTGAATAGGCAAACGTAGTCCGATTTTGATAAACTTCATATGTATGGACTCGTGTGAGATAAGAATTCTAAAAATGTAACTTTTGTAATTTTTCGAGAAGCGTGGCGAAAGTCAGGTTTTGGAAACTTTGTGGTTTTTGGTGTAATTCAAGTTGTTTCGATTGGGTAATGTCCCTTTAGCCTATTTTGATGCATTTCTATTGATGTTGATCAGATTCTACACTTGTGGAGGCCGATTCTCATGGCAAGGGCATTGCGGACTAGTCTTCGAGCCGAGTCGAGGTGAGTAATGGGTGTGGGTTAAGCCTAGCGGGTTCGAAACCCCGGTATATCACTTTGTGACGTTGTATTGAAGCAAGACACGTACTCTCTTGTGAGTGCGGGGTCGAATGTGATTGGGTATTATGGCTTAGTCCGACCAGTTGATACTATACTGTGTTGTTGGCTATTATTGAGCCGGTGAACCTCCTACTTGGATGGTTGTGCATATCTTTGGGATGTGAGCCAGTTATTGGGATTCCGCCAGGATCGATGCTATTGTTTCTATGATATTGACATGCCATTTTGATACCAATCCTGAGCTATTACTGTTAAAAATGGTTTTCGAAACTCTGGAATTTCTGAAGCACTATTTTCTACTGAAAATGATTTGAAAAGAGTATTGCATTATAGCTAACTGGTAGTGGATCGGGTTGCGCGCCATAGCGTATTATGATATCGTTCTTAGGTTGTAGGAGCCCCTCCGAAGTCTAAACCCCCCCCCCCAGTGAGCACGGGTACCCAAATGGATCGGGCTACGTCTCGTAGCGGTCTATATCTGTTATTCTGATAGCTGATATTGCAGGTTTTTGATATTGCTGGTTCGGATATTGTTATGTTGATAATTGATACAGGGTATTGTGTATAGCTTTACTTAGTGTTGTATTGAGTTTTCTTACCTTTGATGTCTTACCCATGCTTATTACCACTGAGTCTTGAAGTACTCACTTTACTCCCTGCACCTTGTGGTGCAGATCCTGGTACCTCGCAACAGAGTTGATTCTATAGCTGCTCTGGAGTTGCATTGGACAGTCCAAGTACTGCCAGTGTCTGCAGGACCTGACTCTCTAGTTTATCCTTATTTTGTTTAGTCTATTCCACACTTGTGCATAGTTGTATACACTATCACAACTTATATATTCTGGTAAAGGCTCATGACTTGTGACTCCTGATCCGTTGGGAGGTTATACTGGTTTGGGATGTCTAATCCCGGTGTGTTGGATATTTCCTTTATTATTTTATCACTGTTTATGCTTAGAAAGGGTTAAATGTGATCTGATAGCTCCGTGTTTCAGTTGATTGGTCGGGCTGGCCTAGCCGTGTACTGGGCACCATCATGACCGGGTTTTGGGGTCGTGAGAAGTTGGTATCAGAGCCTAGGTTACTAGGCCTCATGAGTTTTGAGCCAGTTGGTAGAGTCTTATGGATCTGTACGGGGACGCCTGTACTTATCCTTGGGAGGCTGTAAACCTTTAGGAAATACTTCACATTTCTTGAACTCTAGCGTGCGACTTTGTTGTTCGAAGAACTGAACTTCTCTATTCTATTCTCTCGCAGATGGCGAGAACTCGAGCTTCAGGACGAGGTTGACGACCACCATTGCCACCTACTAGAGGTCGTGGGCACGGCCGTGGTCGAGGTATAGGTAGGGTAGCTGAGGCAGTGCCAGATGACCTGCCCGTTGTACCTATTCAGGAGCAGCCCCCAGCGATTGATGCTTCAGCAGCACCAACTCAGGCACAGACGGTGTTTATTGTCATTCCTGACCTTCAGGAGAATTTGGCTTAGATATTATTACTATGTTCTGGATTGGCTCAGGTAGTATCAGCTACCGCTATAGTAGCGATATCCCAGACAGGGGGTGGTCATCAGACCCCCGCAGCGCGCATACCTGAGCAGGTGGTACAGGGACTTTAGACGCTAGAGGGGGTCCCGGCTTAGGCAGTTGCACGAGTTATTCTGGCTGCACAAGCTCTAGAGCATGTGATACCTGTTATGCCTGACAACGAGCAGCATCGCCTAGAGAGATTTGGTAGACTCCAGCTACCCCCATTCAGTGGTACTGAGGGCGAGGATGCCCAGGGTCTCTTAGATAAGTGCTAGAGGATACTATGTACATCTGGGATTATTGAGTCCAGTGGGGTTTCATTTAGTACCTTCTACTCTATTGGTCCAACGTTCGATTGGTAGGAGGAGTTTGAGAGACGTAGGCCTGCGGAAGCGGCGCCTCTTATCTGGTAGCAGTTTTCTACTCTCTTCTTAGAGAAGTATGTACCTCGGCCTCGTCGTGGGGAGCTTCATCACCAGTTTGAGTGGTTAGTATTGGGTGACATATCAGCAACACAATATGAGATGAGATATACCTAGTTGGCTAGGCATTCCATATGGATGATCCCGACAGATCGGGAGAGGATTAGAAGGTTCATTGATAGCCTCAACTATTCTATTCGCATTTTGATGACCAGAAAAAGAGTACTATCATCATCTTTTAAGCAGGTTGTGGATATGGCACGTTCCATTGAGGTAGATCGTCGCCGGGAGTAGGAGGAGCGGGAGGCCAAGAGGCCTCGAGGTTATGGTAGATTTAGCGGTGCTCTATTTAGAGGGCAGTTTCAGAAAGGCAGAGGTCGCTCATCTAGACCTTCTCAGTCAGGTCGCCTTGAGAAGAGTAGAGCTTCTTCTTCTGGTCGTGGCCACCAGGGATTCCAGTAGGGCCAGTCTTCACTTAGTGCCCTCCCAGCCCAGAGTGCAGCACCTACTACTTCTTCAGCCCGGGGTTCGTCCGCGGCGAGGGGTTCCCTTCAGTCACCTTCTCCAGCACCAGGTAGCTGTTTTGAGTGTGGTGAGTTCAGCCATATGAGGAGGTAGTGTCCTCAACTTCGCAGGGACAGGTCTCAGCAGAGGGATCGGCCCTCCTCTTCAGCACCATCTCAGAATAGTAGAGATGGAGGTTAGTCTTCTCGAGGTCGTTCCAGAGGTAAGGAGCGATCCAGTGGGGGCCATGCATAATTCTATGCACTCCCTGACAGGCGTGATGCAGTTGCCTCCGATATAGTAATCACAGGTATCATTTCTGTCGTTCATAGAGATGCCTTTGTTCTATTTGATCTCGGGTCCACATATTCGTACGTGTCTTCTTATTTTGCACATTATTTGGGTGCGACCCATGGTAGTATTGATTTGCATGTTCATGTATCCACCCAGTGGGTGATACAATTATTGTAGATCATGTCTATAGATCCTGTGTTATTTCTATTGGGGGTCTGGAGACCCAGGTGGATCTGTAATTGTTAGGGATGGTGGACTTCGATGTGATATTGGGCATGGACTGGCTGTCTCCGTGCCATGCTATATTGGATTTTCATGCCAAGACAGTTACATTGGCTATTCCTGGTATTCCTCAGATGGAGTGGCGGGGCTCGACTGGTTACGTCCCTAGCAGTGTTTTTTCATTCTTAAAAGCTCAGAGAATGGTTGAAAAGGGGTGTTTGTCGTATCTAGCATAAGGAGGAATAGAAATGGGCACTATGAGTTCCTTGTGATGTCTTTTGGGCTGACCAACGCCCCAGCATCGTTCATGCATCTGATGAACTATGTGTTCAGGCCATATTTGGATTCATTCATGATTGTGTTCATTGATGATATTCTAGTTTACTCCCGTATCCAGGAGGAGCACGCTCAGCATTTGAGCATTGTGCTGCAGAGGTTGAGAGAGGAGAAGTTGTATGCTAAATTCTCCAAGTGCGAGTTTTGGCTCAAGTCGGTAACAATTTTGGGTCATGTGGTGTCTTGTGATGGTATTCATGTTTACCCGAAGAAAATAGAGGCGGTGCAAAGTTGGCCTAGACCATCCTCAGCTACAGAGATCATGATTTTCCTTGGCTTCGCGGGATATTATCGCCGCTTTGTTCAGGGATTTTCATCCACTGTTTATTCTTTGACTAGGTTGATGCAAACGGGTGCACCATTCGTGTGGTCGGATGAGTGCGAGTAGAGCCTTCAGAAGCTCAAGACAGCTTTGACCAAAGCTTCAGTATTAGTGTTGCCATCAACTTCAGGTTCATATATTGTATATTGTGATGCCTCGAGAGTGGGGAAAGGTTGTGTGTTGATGTAGGAGGGTAGAGTGATTGCTTATGCTTCTCGTTATTTGAAGCCTCATGAGAAGAACTACCCTGTTCAGGATTTGGAGTTAGCTGCCATAGTTCATGCCTTAAACATTTGGAGGCACTGAGATGTATACCGATCATTGTAGTCTCCAGCATTTATTCAAATAGAGGGATCTTAATTTGAGACAACGGAGATGGCTTGAGTTGCTCAATGATTATGACATTTCTATCATATACCATCCAGGGAAGGCTAATATGGTGGCTGATGCTTTGAGCCGGAAGGTGGTCAGTATGGGCAGCTTGGCATATATTCTAGTTGAGAAAAGATCATTTGCTTATGATGTTCAGGCGTTAGCCAATCGACTAGTGAGGTTAGGCATTTCAGAGCCCAGCAGGGTGTTGGCTTGTGTTGTCTCTCGGTCTTCTTTATATGATCGTATTCGTGATCGCCAATATGATGATCCACACTTGCTTGTCCTTAAGGATAGAGTTCAGCATGATAATGCCAGAGATGTCACTATTGATAGTGATGGTGCATTGAGGATGCAGGGCCGGATATGCTTGCCCAATGTTGATGTCCTTCGTGAGTTGATATTGGGGGAGGCCCATAGCTCGTGGTATTCTACCCATCCAGTTGTCGCGAAAATGTATCAGGACTTGAAACAGCATTATTGGTAAATGAAGATGAAGATGGACATTGTCAGACATGTAGCACGGTGCCTCAACTATCAACAGGTCAAATACGAGAATTAGAGGCCCGGTGGCGTGTTTCAGTGTATTGATATTCTCGAGTGGAAGTGGGAAAGGATCACTATGGACTTTGTTACTGGACTCCCTCAGACAGCAAGGAATTTTGATTCAGTTTGGGTGATTGTGGATAGGCTGATCAAGTCAGCTCACTTCATTCCTATGTGCACTACGTACTCCTCGGAGCGGTTATCTGAGATATTCATTCGGCAGATCGTTAGATTGCATGGAGTCCCAGTTCTATCATATCAGACAGAGGTACTTAGTTTACTTCATAGTTCTGGAGGACGTTTCAGTGTTAGTTAGGCTCCCAGGTTGAGTTGAGTACTACATTCCATCCTCAGACGTACGGACATTCCGAGCGAACCATTCAGATCTTGGAGGATATGTTGAGAGCTTGTGTTATTGATTTCGGTGGTTCATGGGCTGATTATTTGCCTCTCGCAGAGTTTGCCTATAACAACAGCTACCAATCCAGTATCCAGATGGCGCCGTATGAGGATTTATATGGGAGATGGTGTAGATCTCCTATTGGTTGGTTTGAGCCTAGGAAGGCAAGGTTGTTGGGGATAGAGTTAGTCCAGGATGCCTTGGACAGGGTGAAGGTGATTCAGGAGAGACTTCGCAGAGCTTAGTCGCGCCAAAAGAGTTATGTGGACCGGGAGGTTTTGGCTGTGTCTTATTCTGTGGGTGAGAAGGTCTTACTGAAGGTTTCTCCTATGAAAGACGTCATGAGATTTGGGAAGAAAGGAAAGCTCAGTCCGAGATTTATTGGCACTTTTGAGATCCTCAGGAGGATTGGAGAGGTGGCATATATGCTTGCTTTGCCACCTAGTCTATCGGGAGTTCATCTAGTGTTCCACGTATCCATGCTCCGGAAATATGTTGGCGACCCATCGCATGTGTTGGACTTTAGCACTATTCAACTTGATGATGACTTGACCTATGATGTGGAGCCTATAGCTATATTGGGTCATCAGGTGAGGAGATTGAGATCCAAGGACATTGCATCAGTAAAGGTTCAGTGGAGAGGTCGAACCGTGGAGGAGGCCACTTGGGAGATCGAGCGGGAGATGCGGAGCAGATATCCTCACTTATTTGAGTCTCCAGGTATGTGTCTTGACCCGCTTGAGGACGAGCGTTTACTTAAGTGGGGGAGAATGTGACGACCCGGCCCATCGTCATGAGAATTACCACCTTGTTACCCATTCATTTGTATGATTCATGTTTCTATATCGGTGTTAGAGTCTATCGGGTGAGTTATGAGTGATTCTGGTTGAAAATGAGGCATATAGCATTTTGAAATGAAGCTTGTTTATGAAAAGTCAACCTGGAGTTGACTATGTGGTTAGAGGATTCGGAATCGAATTCTGATGATTTGGTTAGTTCCGAGAGGTGATTTGTGACTTAGGGGAGTGATTGGAATTGAATTTGGAGGCCCGATGTAGAAATAAGCTTGAATTGGCTAAGTTTAAATTTTGGCGAAATCCGAACGGTAGGTGAGATGTTGATCTGGGAGTCAGAATGGAATTCTGACAGTTGCAGTAGCTTCGTTAGGTGATTTTGGATATGTCTGCAAATTTTCAGGTCATTCAGACATCGTTTGGTAGGGTTTTTGATTAGATGTAGTTTTTGGAAGTTCTAATTGAAACTTAGGCTTGAATTCGCCTTGATTTGATGATTTTTGTGTTTAAGAGTGTGTTTTTATGATTGGAACAAGTTTGTATCGAGTTTTGGAGTAGGTTGGTGGTTTTCGTTGGGGTCTCGGGGGCCTCGGCATGAATCTGGGGGTCCAAACGGACCATTTTGTGCCAAAATGCACAGCTGGTCTGCTGCAATAAAATTGCATATAATTTGTTCTTCGCGATCGCGAGGTGCTTCATGCGATCGCGTAAGGTGAAGTTTGGGTGCATCGCGATCGCGAGGGTCTATATGCGATCACGTAAGGCAAGGTCTGGAAGCAATGCGATCGCGTAGTGAGTGTCGCGATCGTGTTGAACTGTTAAGTTGGACATCGCGATCGCGGTTGAGTTCACACAATCACGTAGAAGGAAATTTAGTTGCCAAAATTTTGTACATCACGATCGCGTGCCAAAAGCGGCGATCGCGTAGAGTAACGAGGCCTGACAGAGGAGTTAAGTTCAGAACATTTCATCTGCGAAGCCATTACCCATTTCCTCCATTTTTGAGTTCTTAGAGAGCAAAGTGAAAAGATGGAAACATTGGATGTAAGTTTTATGGTCTAAATACGTCATTTTATCATAGAATCTTCAATTATTTCAGTATAAATGGGAGGATTAATGGGGGATTTTTGTCCTAAGCCTGGGTTATGGTAAATCATCGATTTGAATGGGTAAACGGAGTCCGATTTCGATAAACTTTATATGTATGGACTCGTGTTGAGATAAGGATTCTGAAAATGTAACTTTTGTAATTTTTCAAGAAGCGTACCGAAAGTCAGGTTTTGGCAACTTTCTGTTTTTTGGTGTAATTCGAGTTGTTTCGATTGGGTAATGTCCCTTTAGCCTATATTTGATGAATTTCTATTGATTTTGATTAGATTCTACACCAGTGGAGGCCGATTCTCATGACAAGGGCATTACGAACTAGTCTTCGAGCCGAGTCAAGGTGAGTAATCGGTGTGGGTGATGACCAGCGGGTTCGCAACCCCGGTATATCACTTTGTAACGCTGTATTGAGGCGAGACACGTAATCTCCTGTGAGTGCGGGGTGGAATGTGATTGGGGAGTATGGCTTAGTCCAACCTGTTGATACTATACTGTGTTGTTGGCTATTATTGAGCTGGTGAACCTCCTACTGGGATGGTTGTGTATATTTTTGGGCTATGAGCCAGTTATTGGGATCCCGCGAGGATCGATGCTATTGTTTCTATGATATTGACATGCTATTTTCATACCAGTCCTGAGCTATTACTGTTAAAAATGGTTTTCCAAACTCTGGAATTTCTGAAACATTGTTTTCTACTAAAAATGATTTGGAAAGAGTTTTCAACTTCTATTTCTGAGCCTGTGAGGCTGCATTTCATGATATTGTACTTGGGCTGTATGAGCCCCTCCGGAGTCTGAACCCCTACAATTAGCACGGGTACCCAAATGGATAGGGTTACGCACCGTAGCGGTTATATTCATGCATTGCATTGCATTTAGCTATACCTGTTATTCTGATAGCTGATATTGCTGGTTTCTTATATTGCTGGTTCGGATATTGTTATGTTGATAATTGATGCAGGGTATTGTGTATAGCTGTACTTAGTGTTGTATTGGGTTTTCTTACATTTGCAGTCTTAACCCTGCCTATTACCACCGAGTCTGGAAGTACTCACTTTACTCCCTGCACCTTGTGTGCAGATCTAGGTACCTCACAGCAGAGTTGATTCTATAGCTGCTCCGGAGTTGCATTGGACAGTCAAGGTAGCTGCCAGCATCTGCAGGACCTGACTCTCCAGTTTATCCTTACTTTGTTTAGTCTATTACACACTTGTGCACAGTTGTATACACTATTCCAGCTTATATCTGGTAGAGGCTCATGACTTGTGACTCCTGATCCATTGGGAGGTTATACTGGTTTGGGATGTCTAATCCCGGTGTGTTGGATATTTCCTTTATTATTCTATCACTGTTTATGCTTAGAAAGGGTAAATGTGAGCTGATAGCTCCGTGTTTCACTTGATGGGTCGGGCTGGCCTAGCAGTGTGTTGGGCGCCATCACGATCGAATTTTGGGGTCGTGATACTATTGCTCGGGCAAGGGCAGGCTTTAGGCATGCCCAGCAATGGAGAGTTCTAGCATGCCTATAAGCTTGCTTTAACACACATTATTAGAGGCTAGGATCCCATGGGATCAAGTTTGAATCATGGGCAATAATCTACAGTATTGCCATGCCTCAAACCATAGCTTACACATAGGGGACAGAGGTTTTGGATTCATAGTAGAAGAGGTAAAAAGAAACTTCAGGATGCTAGAGTAAATGTTGAATTATACAGAAGCAGTAGGCAGACATGCATACAGAGTTAGTAAGTAAACACATTTTTGTGGTACTAAAAAAACTTAAATCGGGACATACCAGTTTCAAAGAAGCAAATAGAGAAAGCATGATGCAAGACTTGAAAACATGCCACAGTACAAGTAACAAGAGAAAATACTTTTAAGTATAAGTATAAGTTCAGAAAGACTATGAGTGTTGGTGTGTAGAAAACCAAGAACCTTCGTTGTTCTTTGTCAATGAAAGAGTCAGGTATTTATATTGTGAAAGCAAGTAGAAAGAAGGTAAGAATAAATTATGGAACAGGGTATCAATTAAAATCATTACTTCTTTTAGTTAAAGAGTTCAAACTGAAACGATAATGAACAAAATTATTTAAGGAAATAGGTCAAGTAAGCATCTTGTTAAAAGTAGGCAATTAGGAGTAGATACATAGGAGTTTACTTAAGGGAAGAATTTTGAAATGCACGGTAACATAAATAAGGTAAAAATCAATTAGTAGATAGTAAATTAAAGAGTCGGATATTTGTAATTTTTGGTCCATGAATAAACCAAGTCAGAAAAGCTAAGGATAGTTTTCGACTCAAACCAAACAACAGGGAAATCATCAAACAAGGAAAGAAATCAATCAGGCTTACACGAAGGAAGCCTGAAATTAATCAAAATTTGAAATCCATTTTAAAGGGAGGTTAAGCACATATAAAGAGCACACAACTATGCTATGCTGAATTCAGGACAAAGAAAAATGTCATGCAATATCAGTAAGTAGTAGACTATAGGAACATGGTAGTCACATAGGTCAGTCTCAGTAACTCAACAATGTAGAAGAGAGAGAGTATCAAATAGCATACAAAGGGTACAGTAGAAAGATCTTAGTAGAGTTTAGCAAGGCATTAGAACCATATAAAGAAACAAAGGTCAAAACAAAGAATTTGAAGCCTAATCAAGTAGTAGATTTCATAAACTCGAAATAGGTTCAAAGCGGTTAGGGTTTTGGAAATCGAACAAGTTTAGAGAAGAAGATCAAACAAATCACATAGCCAATGTTCTAAAAACTGGAATGAACCCCCAAATTTAGGGTTCTTGCCATCAATCGAGTGCAGAGATGAAAAGATAAGTAATCAAGGAAAAAGATACTAACGAAACAAGTTCGGAGGTCTTAGAAAGGAACTGAGACCTTTAACATGTATCTTTTAGCAAACGAAACTCATGAGAAAAATAGTAAAAGAACAGCATGCGAAACACAATAGAGGAATTCATAAGAACATAGTATAAGAAACACATAGGAAACACAGTAGAATAACTAGTAAGGACACAGTAGGAGAGACACATAAAGAAACAACAGACGAGAGTAATAAGAAACATAGTAGAAGAAACACACAAGAGAAAAAGAAAATCAGAGAAACATCTTAACAAAAACCCTAAATTGTGAAATAAAGATTTTGAAATCATAGTTTTTTTGAAAAAAAATCTCGAGAACCCATTTAAGAGCTTAGGGAAAATATGGATCTAGAACAGATCTAAAGAAATCAGAAGAACCTCAAAATTTTGGATTTCAGAATAAGCTAAAGGCGAGAAAGGCTTTGAGAGTCGATGATCCAACCAGGAGGGGTCGAGATAATGCTCGAATAGCCATAGCTTGCTGCATGGTCAGAGATAGCGATAGAGCTCGAATCAAATGAAGTTTGATCCAAGCTTCCTCATGGCCAGACCTCAAAACCACAATAACCAGGCGTGTAGGAGCCATAGAAGGCTAGTAGGTGGTGAGACCACCATGGATTCAGGCAAGGAGATGGCCGAAGAAGGTGGGTGAAGTTCATCTGAGTAGAGGGGAATGAGTGAGGTCCTAGAGAGAACTAGAGATAGAGATAAAGAAATAAGAGTCGGTGGAGTGAGGAATGAGAGCGTTGGGGTCGTTTGGTTTAATTTAGGAAGATGGATCAATGGTCCAGATTGAATATGGTAGGTGGGTGGGGCATGTCTTGGGTTTGTGCCTGGATCCGATGGGTTCTTTAATTGGGTTGGAGTCTGTTTCATTTAGGCTAATACGAAAGCCAATTTTGGCTATAAGTTAAATAGCCCTTTTTCCCATTTAATATATAGAAAATAGTAAATAAATTTATGAAAACAAATTGAAAGCACTAAAATGATTTATAATATATAATTAACAATTTAAAATATATGATCACTTTTTATATACATGAGACAAATTAAAACCTAAAAATGGCTAATATTATAATTATGCAATTTTATAAGTATGAGAATCCAATAAATGAAGCACCAACGATGATAATTTTGGGGACAATTATTGGGTTTTTCTTGATAAAATATGGCAGTAAATTAGTTTAAAAATCTTTGAAAAATTAGAGAAAAATAATAAAATCTTGGGATATGCATATATAGGCTATTTTAAAGTTATTTTGCGTATATAAAAATACAGAGAAAAATTGGGTATCAACAAGAATCACGGTCATGCGCGACACCAACGCATAGATACTCATCACCATGCCAATACACCGTACTAAGCAAGAAACAAATAGTAAATAATACACAACTCCTAATCCCTCAAGCTAAGGTTAGACCTAATACTTACCTCGAACTTCCACGGCCAACTCAATCCACAAAAATCGCCTTTCCTTCTGAATTTGGCTCCAACACAAACGTATCTATATACAATTGACTTAATAACATCAATAATTGCTAAACAATATGATTCCAATGCTTAATTATAGCTTTTTAATCATTCTTCCCAAAAAGTCAAAAATTGACCCCGCGCTTGCTTGGTCAAAACACGAGGTTCGAACCAAAATCAAATTACACATTCACCCGTGAGCCCGAATATATAATTTATTCCAAAATTTGACCCCACGAGGTCTAAATCATAAATATTTAAAAAGTCCTAACTCTACCCAAATTCCTAATTTTCTACCCTTAATCACATGATTTAAGCCTGGAAATCTAATATATGCTAATGAAAATGGAAGAAAATGAGTCTAAGATTACAAACCTATAAATTGTTGGTGAAATCCCCTTTCAACAATTGCCCAAAATGGAGTTCAAATGAAGAATTTATAATTTTTATGAAAATCCCGTAATGCTACTGTTTCTGGTCTTTTAAAATAGGTGGGCAAAAATACTCATCACATTCGTGATAGGACCCTTTCGTTTAACGATGGGTTAGGCTTGATAAGCCTTTACCTTTGCGGAAGATGACTTGTGTTCGCGGAGGAGAAACACCTCGAGCGTCGCATTCACATCCAATGGTTCGCGTTCGCGTAGGTAGAATGGCCCACCCCCTGCCGAGGACATTATGCATTCGGGAGTTGATGGACACATTCATGAAGGGTCTCCCCCCTTTGCTTCGCATTCGCGTCTCAACCTTCGTATTTGTGAAGAAGAAATAAGGCACCTGGGATGCTTTCCTTACGCGTTCGCGAGAGGGACCACACGAACGCGACGGGTAAATCCCTGGGCACTGAATAGCCAAAAATATGTGTGAGCACATGATTTTTGCCCTAAGAAAATTATTCCTAAAATCCAAACAAAATGATTTTTCATTATTTTTACAAGTTTTGTTGAAATTTGTTGCTTTTTTTGTTAATGAGTTGCATAATAATTCATATTAAAAATACAAAAAATATGCATAGGCATTAGGATTTTTGATTTTACAATTTTAGTATTAATTCATTTCGAAACAATTTAAGGACAAATCATAAAATAGCATTTTTAGTGTTTTAATTGGAAATTGCTATTAAATAAATTCTAGAATTTAATTAGTTTTAGTTATTTTAACAATTTAATAAAATCAAAAAAATATATAAAATTGGAAAAGAAAAATAAAATACAAAAATACAAAATGAAGTACAATACAAATATATGGAGAAAATATAAGAAATTTAAAAGAACAAAAAGAGATGGACTGATTTAAACTTTGGGGTAATTACACAAGCCTAAAGCAAAACTATGCCCAGGCCCAAAAGCAATCCACACTCGTTCTTGCCCCTATATGAACCAAACGATCACGTTTTAAATTGGTTAAATCTGAGCCATTGAAATTAAATAATCCAACGGTTGAGGCCCAGTCCCTTTAATAGATAAAACGATGATGTTTTAAATCTTCAATCACAGCCCTTGATTATTTTAATCCAACGGAAAGGGTTAATCTTTCATTTAAATGAAACGACGTCGTCTCAATATCATCAAATCCCAGCCGTTCATTCTAATTCATCAAACGACTGTAAATCATTGTTATGCTTTTAATATATCAAAAAACCAATTAACCCTAAAACATTCTTCATTCTCTTCTTCTTCGCCAATAGTCAGTCGCCCCAAATCCCTCCGACCACCGCCGGAACCCTACATGCGGGAAATGCTAGTTACACCAATTAGCCCATAAAATACACCCTAGAACCACCTTGAGACCTTGAACCCACCCCTACATTCAGTTTCTCTCAAACAACCCTAGATCATTTCGAATATCCAAAAAGGTGTCACCGAAACCCTAACTCCGGTGAACACAACTTTACTCAAAATAGCCCAAAATCGTACTATAACCTCTCCTGACCTCCCTCAACCTATTTCTAAAAGTATTGAGCCTTAAAAATCAATGGAGTGGCTCGAATCAAAGTTTAACGCTTCTTCGGTGACTCAACATTCAAGAAGCTGACGTCAAAACTTCTAGATGTTCTTAGAGAATTTGTCGACTAAAACAAGAAAAATAAAAAGGAACTGTCCAAGCAAACAAAAAGAAAAGCTAAGTTCTTCTTCTTTCTTTATTTTTTGTTTCTTTCTTTTTTTGCATGCATGTTTGTTTTCCCTTTGGTTTTTGTCATGAATTGTTTCTACATGTTTAGTCTTACTAGGGTTTTTAGTAGTTAGATATTAATATTATGTTTTAATAAATAAATTATGGTTAATTTTTGATTTAGTAAATAAACTAATATTTAAAACTGTATAAATGAAATTTTCAGTGTGATTTTAATTGTTTGTTTCATTATTAGTTAAATTCTGATAATTGTTAGTGAATAATTAGTTTGAGCAATTTTTGACAGTAATTAGGTTGTTTGGTTATAGCTATTTGAATTTCGAATAGTAATTAGTTAATGATTGGTTGATTCTGATTAATTTTGATAAATAGTTTGTTATAGTTAATTGTAAAATCTAATAGTTAAGCAATTAAGTTCAGGGGTCTTTTGGGTACATAAAAAGGGATAATGGTAATAAACCTAAGGAAGTGGGGGTAGTTTGGGTATAGGAAAAGGGAAAACAGGTAAATTTCTAAGTGAAGTGGGGGTATATAGGGGATTACACTAAGATAGAAAGTTCTAGATGGGGTAGCTAGTATTATTTTTCACAATTAATGGTAGTCAATTGAATAACTAGTAAAAGAATAAGGGTCAAACTTAAATAAAAGAGGGACTATTAAATAAATTCTGAAATATGAACTTCCCTCCAATTTTAAATCTATAAATAGGCATCAATGTGCATCATTTTATAAGTTTTTGCAATCTAAAAGTATCCCTCAAGCAATTCTGCCATTATAGATCCAAATTCTCGAAATTAACAACTTCCAAACCTCAAAAACATCAGGCTTAGTAGAAATATCCACACATCCATTGCTTCATTGATCTCAGTTCAATTTAATTGATTCTCTTTGGTGTTGTTGATTGTAAATGCAGTGAACTTGCAGTGGATTGGTCGAATTTGAGTTGTTTTGGTTTACATTTTTGCTGTGACTTAATTCTGTTGGTGTGGAGGTTGTGATTGAAATTTGCTGTATTTATTTCTATTGTTGATTGCTGATTTAGAGATCTAATTCATCTTCTTCTCATATTCTTATACTCAGGTACACATTTACACTCACTGATGTAGTTTCGAGTTTGAGCGATGGAATAGAATGTCCATTTGCTATTTCAAGTTGCTTTAGCATATATATATACATATATATATATATATATATATATATGTGTGTGTGTGTGTGTGTGTGTGTGTGTGTGTGTGTGTACTGATCTGACCTATATGGAATCAAGCTAGGACAACTTGTATTGATTAGGAATAGTCAAATTTGTAATTGGAATATTATTTTTCGGACAGTTTCACTGCTATATTTATATTATAATTGTACTGTATTTGTAATAATGTTTTAATAGAACTTAGAATCTATGGTTGTGACGACCTGGTCTGTCATCACGTGAGTTACTGCCCTGTTTTCCCTGTTATATGCCTGTTCATATTTCAATATATATAGTTGGTAAATTTGAGTCAATTGGATCGAGTTTGTTAGGAAATGGGATGAATAGTCTCTTTGATGAATGAATAGTTTGGAAAAGTCAACGAAAATTTGACTTGTGAATTAGAGGGCTCGAAATCAAATTTTGATTGTTAGTTTATCTTCGGGGGATGATTTGTGACTTAGGAGAGCGATCAAAATTTAATTTGGAGGACCGGTGTAAAAATAGGCTTGAATTGGCGAAGTTGGAATTTTGGCGAATTTCGGTCTATAGGTGAGATTTTAATACGGGAGACGCAATAGAATTCCGACAGTTGCAGTAGCTTTGTTAGGTGATTTTGGATATGTCTGCAAATGTTCAAGTCATTCGGACATCATTTGGTCGGATGTTTGATTGGGTGTTGGTTTCGGAAGTTATAGTTAAAACTTAGGCTTGAATCCGCCTTGATTTGTTGATTTTTGTGTTTAAGGATATGTTTTTATGATTGGAACAAGTTTTTATCATGTTTTGGAGTAGTTTACTAGTTTTCATTGAGGTCCCTTGGGCCTCAGGATGAATCCGGGGGTCCAAACGGATCAATTTTTACATATTAGGAGGTTTGATTGCTGTTGGTATATATTGCAGAAGATTGCTCTATGCGATCGCATAGGTTTCATTGCGATCGGGTAATAGGGGTTGCGATTGCTTAGGTATGAGGGTTTCTTCTCTGCGTTCGCATGCAAGGGAGTGCGATCGCGTAGTGTATTTTGGCCTAGGGTCCCTGGAAATGAAATATTCTATGCGATCGCAAGGACTGGAGTGCAATCGCATAAGAGAAATTTTGGAGGAATTAAATTTGTTCTATGCGATCGCAATAGCAGGGCTGCGATCGCGAAGAGTAATAACTGGGCGACAGAAGTGCTTTTAATATCATTTCAGTCGCGAACCCTTCATATTTTTCCTCCATGTTTTAGCTCCTTGAGAGCTAATTGATAGAATTTGAAGAGGATTTCATCGGGAAGTGATTGGAGGTAAGTCTCGTGGTCATAATACATCATTTTATCAAAGAAACTTCCACTAATTCTCTGAATTTGGGTATAAATAGTTAAGGCTTGAATTTTTTCTAAGTAAAATTGTGATTTGGCAGCTAATTTGAAGTCTGATTTTGATAAATTTTATAATACACGGACTCGTGGCGAGACAAGAATTATGAAAATGTGAATTTCATAATTTTTCGAGAAGCGGGCCCGAGGCTCGAGTTTTGGCAACTTCGTTTTTTGAGAGTTTTTCGAGTCTTTTTGATTGGGTTATGTTCCATTAGCCTATTTTGATGTATTCTTATTGGTTTTTATCAGACTTGGCACCCGAGAAGGTCGATTTGCGAGGAGAGTACAAGGCGAGCTAGGACTTTGGCAGGTTCGAGGTGAGTGGTAGTCATGAATGATATATTGAGGGTTTGAAATCTTGTATTTGCACTATACGGTGCTATGTTGAGATGAAACATGCATCACGTGATGAGCGTGGTGATATTGTGACTGGGGATTCGGACTTAGTCCGTTTGATGGTTTACTGTGCATATTGACTAAAACTGAGCTTACATCCGTATATTTGGGCTAGTTGCTATGTTTGGGGTCTTGTGTCGATCTGTAGAACCTTAGGGAAGCCTATGGAGCTAAATGACCGATATATATGTTGAACACATACTCTCAGTCGTACTCTTATCTGTATAGTATAACATGAACCAGTACTAGAAATATACTCTAAGTGAGGATACCTAGGGTTGAATACCCTGTTCTTGCTGAGTGGGCCCGAGAGGCCAAGTATATATTGACTAAGAGGGGTCGAGGAGCATGGTGAGGTATTGATATATATACCAGATCAGTCTGCACGCCGCAGCAGTATATACATATACATGTCTCGGATCGGATTGCACACCACAGTGTTTTTATATATGATATATATATCGATCGGACTGCATACCGCAGTTTTTTTATATATGATATATATTTGAATCGGACTGCACACAGCAGTGATATATATATGGATCGGACTGCACGCCTTAGTGATATATATGTTGATCGGACTGCACGCCGCAGTATTATAGCGCTTGGGCTGAAGGAGCCCCTCCGGAGTCTGTACACACCCCTAGTGAACGCAGTTATATATATTATTAGATCGAGCTGCACGCCGCAACATTGTACCTATGATATTGGATCGGGCTACACACCGTAGTATTATATATACTATATTGGATCGGGCAGCATGCCGCAACAATATTAGTAAGGATCGGGTTACGCACCGAAGCAATGTTGGATCAGTGTGAGACAGTAGTAGACTGAAACTAGACTTTCCACCTTAAAGATGTAACTACCTGTATTGTTGCCCTTAGAACTGTTTAGTGTTCTTACAGATTTTCTTATTTTCAGTTATTATTTATTGCTACTACTCACTGAGTTGGAAGTACTCACTCTACTCCCCGCACCTTGTGTGATGATACAGGGATTGCGAAGGGCAGTTGAGCTATATTACTGTCGTTCCAGCTTTTGCGGAGACATCGAGGTAGCTGCCGGGTCCGCATGACCCAATCTCTCCTTCCATTATCTATCTTTTTGTTTTTTTTATCTGCTTAGACACAGTTATATAGAGTATTACTTAGATGTGTAGAGGCTTATACTAGTGACACCAGATCATATTGGGTTGTATTTCGGTTGTTTTGAATTCCGCATTATTATTATTATTATTATTATGAAATCAGGACCTTTAGGAAAACTTCAAATTCTTGAAATTCATGTCGTGTGACTTTGTTGATCCGAAACTAAACTTTGGCATTCTATTCTCTCACAGATGGTGAGAACTCGTGCTACAGGACAAGCCTGACGACCACCATTGCCACCTACTAGAGGCTTTAGATGCGGCGTTGGTCGTGGTAAGGTTAGAGAAGCTGGGCCAGTACCAGTTGACCCACCAGTTGTCCCTATTCAGGATCACCCTCCAGTTACAGAGGTCCCATCAGCACCTGTTCAGGCACCAACTGTGCCTATCGTAATTTCGGGTCTTTAGGAGACCCTAGCTCAGATTTTGACAGTTTGCACCGGCCTGGCTCAAGCAGTTTCAACCTCCACTACAGCGGCTACACCCCAGACCAGGTGTGGTCATCAGACCCCCGCAGCTCGCACTCCAGAGCAGGTAGTGCAGGGTCTTCACACACTTGAGGCACCACTAGTCCAGCTAGTGGCTCTAGTTTAGCTGGTTATTCAGGTTCAGGGTGACAAGGTCGCAGTGATGCCTGACGACGAGCAGTGTCACCTTGAGGGATTTAGCAGACTTTCACCACCAATATTCAGTGGTATTTCGGACGAGGATACCTAGGGCTTTCTCGATAAGTATCGATGTATGCTCCGTATAGCAGGGATTCTCGAGTCGAGTGGGGTATCATTCACTACTTTCCAGTTTTAGGGAGCAGCCTTCACATGGTGGGAGGCTTATGAGCGCCGTAGGCCGGCAGGTGCGGCACCATTGACAAGGTAGGAGTTCTCCACTATTTTTCTGGAGAAGTGGATACCATGATCTCATAGGAAGGAGTTACGCAGGCAGTTTGAGTGGCTCTGTTAGGGGGATATGTCAGTGACAGAGTATGAGGTGAGGTATTCAAAGTTAGTTAGATATTCACCATGGATGGATCCTACTGATCAGGAAAGGATCGGGTGCTTTTTGGATGGACTTATTTATCATATTGGCATCTTGATGACCCGAGAGAGGGTCCTGAGTCATTCATTTGAGGATGCAATTGATATTGCTCACGACATTGAGACAGACCATCATCGAGAGCGAGAGGAGAGGGAGGCCAAGAGGCCTCGGGGATCAGGTAGTTTTGGTGGTGCTCAGTCTAGAGGCCAGTGTCAGCAGAGCCAATGTCATTCTTTTAGGTCTTCACAGCCAGCCAGCTCAGCGTATCGTGGGTCATCTTCTAGCCGAGGTCATCAGGGCTCTCGTTAGGGCCAGTTTAGTGCCCTTCCCGCGTAGAGTTCATCTCAGGCTCCATCTGTTCAGGGTTCATCCCGATCGAGTTCTTCAGCTAGGCACTCCGGTGTGGGGGGATTCCCATCAGTCCCAGCCCCCAGCACCTGGGAGTTTCTTTGAGTGTGGGGAGTTTTGGCATATACAAAGAGAGTGTCCTCACTTTGTATCTAGACCATCTCAGTAGTGGGGGCAGCCTTTATCTTCTGGTCTATCTACTTCAGCACCCACTCCAATAATTAGGGGTGAGGGTCAGGAAGCCAGGGGTCGCCCTCGAGGGGGAGGCCGATCAGGTGTTGTTGCTTCAGACGATGTTATTACAGGTATTATTTCAGTCTGCCACAGGGATGCCTTAGTTTTATTCGATCCTGATTCCGCTTATTCCTATGTATCTTCATATTTTGCTTCTTATTTGGGCATTTCCCAAGGGTGTCTTGTATTGCCTGTGCATGTATCTACCTCAGTGGGTGATACCATTATTGTGGACCATGTGTACTGGTCCTGTCTTTTTACTATTGGGGGTCTGGAGACCCAAGTAGACTTGCTGCTATTGAGCATGATTTATTTTCATGTCATTTTGGGCATGGACTAGATATCTCCATGCCATGTTATTCTAGACTATCATGCCAAGAAAGTCACATTGGCTATGCTGGGTATTTCGAGGATTGAGTGGTGAGGTATGACTGATTATGTACCCAACAGGGTAATTTCTTTTTTAAAGGCCCACCGGATGGTTGGGAAGGGATGTCGATCGTATTTGGCATTTGTGAGGGACGTTGTAGCTGAGACTCCTAGTATTGATTCTGTTCCTGTTGTGAGGGATTTTCCTTATGTGTTTCCCTTAGACCTGCCGGGTATGCCGCCGGACAGGGATATTAACTTTGGGATTTATTTGGTGTCGAGCACTTAGCCAATCTCTATTCCTCCTTATTGTATGGAACCAACTGAGTTGAAGGAATTGAAAGAGCAGCTTCAGGAACTCCTAGATAAGGGGTTCATTCGGCTGAGTGTGTCAACGTGAGGTGCACCGATCCTATTTGTCAAGAAGAAGGATGGATCAATGAGGATGTGTATTGATTACAGGCAGTTGAATAAGGTAATAGTGAAGAACAAGTATCCCCTACCACACATTGATGATTTGTTTGATCAGCTCCAGGGAGTGAGGGTATTCTCGAAGATTGATCTTCGTTCAGGCTATCATCCAACTGAAGATTAGAGATTCTGATATCATGAAGACAGCCTTCAGGACGAGATATGGGCACTATGAGTTTGTAGTGATGTCTTTTGGGCTGTCCAATGCCCCAGCCATGTTCATGCATTTGATAAATAGCGTGTTCCGGCCGTATTTCAATTCCTTTGTGATTGTGTTTATTGATGACATCCTCGTATATTCTCATAGCCAGGAGAAGCATGTTTCGCATCTAAGAGTTGTACTACAGAGGTTGTGGGAGGAGAAGCTTTATGCAAAGTTCTCCAAGTATGAGTTCTGGCTCGAGTCTGTGGCTTTTATGGGACTCGTGGTGTCCAGTAATGGGATACAGGTGGATCCGAAAAAGATAGAGGCGGTACAGAGTTAGCCTAGACCGACCTCAGCCATTGAGATTCGTTGTTTCTTGGGGTTGGCAGGATATTATCACAGATTTATTCAGGGATTTTATTCTATTTCTTCACCCTTGACTAAGTTGACTCAGAAGGGTGCTCCATTTGTGTGGTCCGAGGAGTGTAAGGAGAGCTTTCAGAAGCTCAAGATAGCATTGACCACGACACTAGTTTTGATATTGCCGTCAGCTTCAGATTCCTATATTGTGTATTGTGATGCCTCAAGAGTTAGCACTGGATGTGTGCTGATGCAGGAGGGTAGGGTTATTGCTTATGCTTCGCGCCAGTTGAAGCCCCATGAGAAGAACTACGCCATGCACGATTTTGAGTTAGCAGCCATAGTTCATGCTCTGAAGTATTTGGAGATATTACTTGTATGGTGTTTCTTGTGAGGTATATGTTGATCATCGTAGCCTTCAGCATCTGTTCAAATAGAAAGATCTTAATTTGTGACAGCGGAGGTGCCTTAAGTTGCTTAAGGATTATGACATTACCATATTGTATCATCCAGGGAAGGCCAATGTAGTGGCTGATGCTTTGAGCCGGAAGCCGGTTAGTATGGGTAGCTTGGCTTATATTTTTGTTGGGGAGAGGCCCTTTGCAGTTGATATTCAGGCATTGGCCAATCGGCTAGTAAGGTTGGATATTTCTGAACCGAGTCGGGTGTTGTCTTATGTTATTTCTTGATTCTCTTTATATGATCGCATCAGAGAGCGTCACTATGATGATCCACATTTACTAGTCCTTAAGGACAGAGTTTACTTGATGATGCCAGGGATGTGTCTATTGATAGTGATGGTGTTCTGAGGATGTAGCGCCGGATCTGTGTGCCCAATGTAGATGGCCTTCGAGAGTTGATACTAGAGGAGGCTCACAGCTCGCGGTACTCCATTCATCCAGGTGCCACGAAGATGTATCGGGACTTGAGATAGCATTACTAGTAGAGGAAGATGAAGATGGATATTGTTAGTCATGTAGCCAGATGTCTCAACTGCCAGCAGGTCAAGTATGAGCATCAGAGATCGAGCAGTGTTCTTTAGCGTATGGTTATTCCATAGTGGAAATGGGAGCCGATTACTATGGATTTCGTGAGTGGTAACCCTCAAACCTCGAGGAAAGTTTGATTCAGTTTGGGTGATTGTAGATTGGCTGACCAAATCCGCACACTTCATTCCAGTATGTACTACTTATTCATCAGAGCAGGTTACATGGGGTTCTAGTGTCTATTATCTTTGATAGAGGTACTCAGTTCACTTCTCAATTCCGGAGGGCATTTCAGCGGGAGCTAGGTATGGTTGAGCACAACATTCCATCCTCAGATAGAGAGACAGTCTAAGCGCACTATTCGGATCTTGGAGGATATGTTGCGTGCTTGTGTGATCGGTTTTGGAGGTTCATGGGATGAGTTTTTGCCACTTGTAGAGTTTTCCTACAACAATAGTTATCAATCGAGTATTCAGATGGCTCCGTATTATGCATTGTATGGTAGACGATGTAGATCTCATGTGGGATGGTTTGAGCCTAGTGAGGCTACATTGCTAAGGACTGAGTTAGTTCGGGATGCTTTGGAGAGAGTGAAGATGATCCAGGAGAGGCTTTGCACATCACAGTCACGCCAAAAGAGTTATGTAGGCCGGTAGGTTCGAGATATGTCTTTCATGGTTGGCGAGAGGGTATTGTTGAAGGTTTCACCCATGAAGGGTGTTATGCGGTTCGAGAAGAAAGGGAAGTTGAGTCCTAGGTTCATTGGCACTTTTGAGATACTCAGGAGGATTAGAGAGGTGGCATATCAGCTAGCTTTGCCACCTAGCTTGTCCAGCGTGCATCCAGTATTCCATGTGTCTATGCTTTGGAAGTATGTCGGGATTCATCTCATGTGTTGGACTTCAGTACGATTCAGCTTGATGATGATTTATCCTATGATGTGGAGCCGGTGTCTATTCTGGGTCGACAGATTCAAATGTTGAGGTCCAAGAATATTGCTTCAGTAAAGGTGCAGTGGAGAGGTCGGCCCGTGGATGAGGCTACTTGGGAGACCGAGCAGGAGATGCGGAGTAGATATCCCCACTTATTTGAGACTCCAGGTATATTTTTTGACCTGCTCGAGGATGAGCGTTTGTTTTAGTCGGGGAGAATTTGACAACCTGGTCCATCGTCACATGAGTTACCGCCCCATTTTCCCTGTTATATGCTTGTTCATGTTTCAATATATATATTTGGTAAATTTGAGTCAATTCGGATTGAGTTTGGTAGAAAATGGGATAAATAGTCTCTTTGATGAAGGAATAGTTTGAAAAAGTCAACCGGATGTTAACTTGTGAATTAGAGGGCTCGAAATCAAATTTTGATGGTCCGGTTAGCTTCGGGGGATGATTTGTGACTTATGAGAGCGATCGGAATTTAATTTGGAGGTCTGGTATAGAAATATGCTTGATTTGGCGAAGTTGGAATTTTGGCGATTCCGGTCGATAGGTCAGATTTTGATCCGGGAGTAGGAATGGAATTCCGACAGTTGCAGTAGTGTCGTTAGGTCATTTTGGATATGTCTGCAAATTTTTAGATAATTCGGACATCATTTGGTCGGATTTTTGATTGGATGTTGGTTTCGGAAGTTATAGTTGAAAGTTAGGCTTGAATCCGCCTTGATTTGATAATTTTTGTGTTTATGGATGTGTTTTTATGAATGGAACAAGTTCGTATCGTGTTTTAGAGTAGGTTGGTGGTTTTTGTTGAGGTCCTGGGGGCCTCGGGGTGAATCCGGGTGTCCAAACGGATCAATTTTAGCATATTGGGTGGTCTGATTGCTGCTGGTATATGTTGCAGAAGATTATTCTATGCGATCAAATAGGTGTCATTGCGATCGCATAGAAGGATAGAAGAGGGTTTGAGTTTGTTCTATGCGATCGCGTAATAGGGGTTGTGATCGCATATATATGAGGGTTTGTTTTATGCGTTCGCATGCATGGGAGTGTGATCGCGTAGTGTATTTGGGCCTGGGTCCCTGGCAATGAATTGTTCTATGCGATCGCAAGGACTAGAGTGATCGTATAAGAGGAATTTTGGAGGAATTAAATTTGTGCTATGCGATCGCAATAGTAGGCCTGCGATTACATAGAGTAATAACTAGGCGACAGAAGGGTTTTTAATATCATTTCAGTCCCGACCCCTTCATATTTTTCCTCCATTTTTCAGCACTTTGAGAGCTAATTGAGAGAATTTGAAGAGTATTTCATCGGGAAGTGATTGGAGGTAAGTCTCGTGGTCATAATAAATCATTTTATCAAAGAATCTTCCATTAATTCTCTGAATTTGGGTATAAATTGAGGAAGTTAGGGCTTGGAGTTTTGCTATGTAAAATCTTCATTTGGCGGCTCATTTGAAGTTCGATTTTGATAAATTTTATATGCACGGACTCGTGGTGAGACGCGTTTTCTGAAAATGTCAATTTCGTAATTTCTCGAGAAGCGGGCCCAGGGCTCGGGTTTTGGCAACTTCGTGTTTTTGGGAGTTTTTTGAGTCTTTTTAATTGGGTTATGTTCCATTAGCCTATTTTGATGTATTCTTATTGGTTTTGATTTGATTTGGCACCCGAGGAGGTCGATTTGCGAGGAGCACGCAAGGCGAGCTAGGACTTTCGCCGGTTCGAGGTGAGTGGTAGTCATGAATGATATACTGAAGGTTTGAAACCCCATATTTGCACTATACAGTGCTATGTTGAGATGAAACACGCATCGTGTGATGAGCGATATGATATTGTGACTGGGGATTTGGGCTTTGTCCATCCCGATAGTGGTTTACTTTGCATATTGACTGAGACTGAGCTTATATCCATATATTTGGTCTAGTTGCCATGTTTGGGCCTTGTGCCGATCTGTAGAACCTTAAGGAAACCTGTGGATCTAAATGACCCCTATATCTGTTGAACACATACTCTCAGTTGTACTTTTAGCTATATAGCATAACATGAACAAGTACTCGAAATGTACTCTAAGTTAGGACACCTAGGGTTGAATACCCTGTTCTAGCTGAGTGGACCCTAGAGGCCGAGTCTATATTGACTGAGAGGGGTCGAGGACCCATGGTAAGGTATTGATATATATACGGGATCGGTTTGCATGCCGCAGCAGTTTATACATATACATGTATCAGATCGGACTGCACGCTGCAGTATTTTTATATATGATATTTATATGGATCGGACTGCACGCCGCAGTATTTTTATATATGATATATATATATATATATGGATCGGATTGCACACCATAGTGATATATATATATATATGGATCGGACTGCACATCGTAGTGATATATATGTGGATCAGACTGCACACAGCAATATTATAGTGCTTGGGCTGAAGGAGCCCCTCCGTTGTCTACACACACCCCCAGTAAGCGCAGTTATATATATTATTGGATCAGGCTACATGCCGCAGCATTATATCTATGATACTAGATCGGGCTGCATGCCGCAATATTATATATACTATATTGGATTGGGCTGCACGTCGCAGCAGTATTAGTAAGGATCGGGATGCGCGCCGCATTAGTGTTGGATCAGTGTGAGACAATAGTAGACTGAAACTGAATTTTCCACCTTAGAGATGTTATTACATGTATTGTTGCATTTAGAACTGTTTAGTGTTCTTACAGGTTTTCTTATTTTCAGTTATTATTTATTGCTACTACTCACGGAGTTGGAAGTACTCATGCTACTCCATGTACCTTGTATGCAGATACAGAGATTCAGGAGGGCAGTTGAGTTATATTACTATCGTTCTAGCTTTTGCGGAGACATCGAGGTAGCTGCCAGCATCCGCAGGACCCAATCTCTCCTTCCATTATCTATCTTTTTGTTTTTTTTTTTTTTGCTTAGACTTAGTTGTATAGAGTATTACTCTGATGTGTAGAGGCTCATACTTGTGATACCGGATCATATTAGGTTGTATTTCGGTTGTTTTGAATTCTGCATTATTATTATTATTATGAAATCGGGATAATTAACTTTAATTGGAATATTTTTGAAATATTAATTGGGTTGGTAAACGGTTAATGCTCGGGCTTGTCTAGTAATGTGTTGGTTACCATCACGACCGGGGTTTGGATCATGACAATGGTATTAACGAGATAACTATTAGATCTAGGATAATTTTGGACAATTAATATATAATGAAAATCTGGAAACATTTCACTGATTTCAATTTATTTTCAGCTTAGTATAACTTTCATAGTTAGAAAATAGTAAACAGAATAATAATATCATGTGCTTTCAGTTGTAATGATATTTTTAGTAATTCAATGTTAGCCTATTTTGCTTTTTAAAAATTTATCCTTTTGCTTGGTTCTTATTTTACTAATATCCATAACTCATAGATAAATATACAAATTTGAACACAAATTTAAAGGTTCTATTAATTTTCTGCAGTGTTATTGAATACATTTAGAGTAGTTTAAAAATCAATTCATCATGTTTTCATCCCATATCTGATTTAAGTTTCATTTTGGTGTAATGCCCAGTGGCCTGATGCATGATTTGGGTTTCAGTTCATCCAACACAGGCCCATTCCCATAGGTAGGCTGACCTGCGAAGGTCTGGGCCTGCATAAGGCCTACTGTTCAAAGACTTTTAACAACATACATAAATGGCTTTTTTAGGCCAAAAATCTAAAAAAAATACATTTGGATTTGTTTAGATTACACAATAAATTAAAATATTCATATAATGAATTAATTAGAATTTTTCCTTTGTTATAGAGACAATCCTTTAATAGAAAATTTAGCAAATTTCAGTTTGTCCTTTAATAAAAATATAAATGAGATGAGCCTTTCCAAATCAAAAATACATAATTGTGGGGCCCTCAATAAATGGTTGATCCAAAATACTTAGAATCAGGAGGGCCGTTTAGCAAATTTTACGGTCTTTCCCAAAGTTAATAAACACGTAATCTCTTTAGGCGCGTATGTTAATAATATTACCTTCCCAAATATGGGTGCACATTTATGTGACCCAAATTCAAATCTCAACGAAGTCGAAATGTGTTAAAAGCCATGGGTGTACTGGTAAGACGTGGTTCGAGATACATTTTCACATTATTGTAATTCTTGTAAAATAAAAATAAATAATAAAAGTGGGTTATTGACAAAAGGCACATAAAGATATAACATGTATTGAAATCAGATAAAATCAAATACAACAATTGAGCGGTTGTGCTAGAACCACAAAATCCGGGAATGACTAACACCTTCTCTCGGGTTAACAGAATTCCTTATCTGGATTTCTAGTTCGCGAACTATTAATAGAGTCATATTTTCCCCTGTTCGAGATTCAACCGGTGACTTGGGACACCATTAATCTCCCAAGTGGCGACTCTGAATAAATAATAATAAATCCCGTTTCGACTAACCTTTAATTGGAAAAACTCCTTTACGCCATTCACGGGGTGTATTAAATTTGTAAAAAGGAGGTGTGACAGCTCTGGCGACTCTGCTGGGGGAAAAAAACCCTGAACTTCGGTTCACGATTTTAAGAATTCGAGCTCGGAATAATTGTTATATTTGTTTATATCTGATTTCCCTATATGTTAATGATTAATGTGCAAAATGTTTATCGCTTTGAAATTATTTGAATTGTATATAAATTATGTTGAAAACCCTTATCTTCTCACCTCCAGGGATGTGCTTACTGATTGACACTCCCTATTCTGTTAGTGTCAATACCCTAAAATAAGAAAGTGGCCGGACAAGTTACTAAGATGGATGGCCTTTTGGATCCCGGTACGTAGCCCCCTCCTCGACTCGAGTTGTCCACTCGGGTACACAGTCTAGATCATATAACTAGGTTTTGAACGTAGAATATGGACATTTATTTGCATCGCGTATGACTTAGGGGACCCAACTCCGTCTAAGATAGGTCCCCGGATATGAAATGACAACCATGCATTTTACGTGTTGCATTTATTTGTCTCAGGTCATCATGCTGACCAGTTAAAAAAAAAGAAAAATTTGTAAAATTGAGAAAAGAGAAAAAGAGAAAATAACAGTAATTATTATTTTAGAAAACCGGATACCCAATACTATCAAAACTCCGCCGAATTGTTTTTGAAAAAAAGGGTGTTGAAAAATAGAAAGCCTTTGATTTTTAATAATTCGTTTTAACTAAAGCAAAAGAAAATATAAAAAATAGTTTTTAGGGTTATTGTAAATAAATAAAAATTGTTATTTTGTCTTGTTTTAAAAAAAATTAGAAAAAATATATAGTTTGTTTTGCCAATAAAAATAAAAATGAAAGTTTTAACTTTAAAATAGTTTGGTTATTTGATTTTTTGCAAAAAAATTAGAAAATTAGAAATGAAAAATGGTTTAGTTTAAAATAGTTTGACCGAACTACGCTGGTTTGATTCTCACCACGTGTGAGATACGTAGGCAACCCTTGATGGGTCCAACCACATCTTTGCGAAAGTAGCCCAAAAATGTAAAAATTTTAATTTTGTCATAAATCAAGTGATGTCGTTTTGTCAAAATAGCTGAATTTCCCGAAAGGGCGCCAAAAGGTTGTTTATGCAAAAGTGGTCACTTTTGAGTTACTTTCCAACGGATGGGAGGCACAACCTTAAAATCTTCTTTTTTGGAGTACTGAAAGGCCTTATCGACAAAATCGGGCTTTATTTTTGGAAATTAGAACTGTGAAAAATATATTGTGTCTTTTTCTTTTTAGGTCATAATAAGTGATTAATCACCTTAATAAATGTGCAGGATGAGCACGATTCGAAATGAACCATTCTTAAGTATGCATAAAATCTCTTTGGAGTTACGTCTGTGGTAGAACGATTTGGGCAAAGAAGGGCAAGATGAAATCATGTAACATCTGAAAGGACTTACCGATTTTTTAGATATTGCGTCCCAAGAAGACATTATAGAGCATTAATCACATGTTGAGACCCAGTGCATAATGTGTTCTATTTTTCGGACTTTGAGCTTACCCCGACATTGGAGGAAATAGCTTAATACATAGGGAAAAACAAGGTTCCTCTAAGACACAAATACTTGATTGCCCTGAGAATTATAACTGTACACAGATTTTTGAACTTTTTGAAGATAGTCAGAACTGTCCACAACACAGATTTGGTAAACGGATTCTGTACAGTAATTTCATATATCAGCAATGTGGCCACATCGAGGGGGTTCAACAACCTAGAAAGCAAGATATGTAGCAAAGGAAATCGCCAGAAATGGGAACAGCATCGATGTTTCGCTTTTATGGTGGATTTTCTGGGGCTATTGGTATTTCCAAGAAAGGACGGGAATATTGATATAAAGGTAGCTGGGGTTGTCAGCACATTAATTACTCAAGATAAGAGTACTCTGGACCCGATGATATTGGATGACATTTTCCGTGCTCTTAAGGCTTTCAAGGCTGGGGAAACTTTCTTTGAGGGGTGCAGCTTATTTTTACAAATGTGGATGATTGAGCATCTATGTCATCGTCCTCAATTCTTGAGCTACGGGTCTCCAAAGAAAACGTGCATAGAAGAGTTTCACACAAGGATTAAAGGGGTTAAATTGCCAGAAGGATTCACTAGTTGGACAACATATTTTAGGTCCCTCACTGCTAGCCAAATTGAGTGGACATTTGGATGGTTACCCGTTGATTAAGTTGCATATATGCCGGCAGCCTGGCCACATTTTCTTTTGATAGGTCTTAAAAACATTCAGCCTTGTGCTCCTTATCGTGTGTTAAGCCAATTTGGGAGATGCCAGATAGTACCCAAGGACAATAATCTTAGTTTGCACGTGGTCGAGATTGGTCCCGATGGCCAATTTTCTGAAGCTTTAGTCCGTCATATTTGGATCGAATGTCAATATTTGGCGACAAATACTTGTGTCCGGGATCGAGCTAAAGGAGAGGTATCACCTGACTATTAGGCTTGGAATAGAAGGGATGTTGCATTCGGGAGGCCGTCTAAAAGGCCTCACCTTCAGGAGTTTGCCGAGTCATCACAAGAGCAGTAGGCATCGTTAGCCAAAGAAAATGAGTACAAGACGAAGATTAGCATGTTGGAAAAATAAGTCCAAGACCTCATGCTTGAAAATAGTGTACAAGCAGCCGCCGACGAGGGTGAGAAAAAGTAATCGGCTAAAGAGAATGAGGCATTACGAGCCCAAATTCAGCAAATGGAGATAGCAGCTGAAACCCCTATCAGAAATGCCCGAGATGCAAAATTAATAGATAATTTTCAGTAAAAAGTGAATTACTACAATTTTGACCTTAACAAAATAAAAAAAGAACTAGCTGGAGTTCGAAGATAGTTGGCCAAAAATATAGAGGAACTGGCTTACATGGTTCAACAACTAAAAGAAGAGCATGATATTGAGGTCGCTAGGTTGAGAAAAAAGGTCATTACCGCAGAGGTCAAAATGAGCAAACAAGCAAACGAGTTCAGTGTCGAAAGGGAACATTGCTATACAGCTTTTGCACAATTAGAATTGGATCTGCAACAACTTCAGGAGAAAAATCAACAGACTATGGAGGCCCGGGTTGAACAAATTGGGCGGTTGCTTCAGGAAAAAGGGATAATTAGAGAAAGAATCCTCGATATTTCTAATTACATCACCCGGAAGTGCCAAATATGTGAGAACATGACCTAAACTATATGGTTTGCCTCAGTGATGATATTCGTGAAACAGATAATGGGAGATCTAGATAGACTCCAAAGGGAACTTGCATATAGGCCCGCGGCGAGACCGAAAGATGTCCCGTAGGCACCAGGAGCTTTGATGTATTCTTGAGTCTGTATTGCATTAGATCAATCACTTGAGTCTGTATTTTCATTTTTATTCAGTTTGCGTTTCATTTCAAATAGTTGTTAAGAAGTTCGTAGTTTGTCGTTGTAATGGATGTGTTGGCCATTAATAAATTTAAAAATTCCCAAAAAAATTGTATTTGTATTTTTTTATTTTTTATTTTTCATACACAGTTGATATAGGTAATTTTATAGGACCGATAATAATCATATAAATACAAGTCAAAAGAATGGTGAAAAGCAAAAGAAAAATGAAAAGAAATAAAAAAGCAAAAAGCCAGAACAAAACAATTGGCAAAGCAAAGAAAAAAGCAAGAAGTAAAGAAAAGCCATAATTGAGAAAGCCGGGATGACGCATGTGGCCGAGCAAAATTATTTAAATACATCTATGCTCCCAATGTGCGATATTTATTGATAATGCTCTAACCACTAACACACGTGTTGTTGTTGATAAGTACAGACAGGTGGTTTTAGCTAGCTGGCATTTTTGCAAATCATTCATACAATACCCGTTCCAAAGATATGTTGAAATTGATTAGCCAAGAGATCAAAGCTACAATTGTTCACACAGCTTGGGATGAAGAAGTAGTGGATGTAAATGCTATTAAGGTAGAAATGTACAAACTAAAGCAACAAATAGCTGAAATGTACCAGGCCTGGGCGAAAGGACAACCCTTACCTGCACATCCTGCCAATCCCGCCTATGTTCATCCACCAGTTCAAACACAAGATCCTCCTACCGTAAATTCATCCCCGGCCTACCCTACATATCCACAATATTATGCAACCACTTCTCAAACACCACCACCTCCTCCACCACAAAAATAAATTCTACTGCCACCACCACCAATTGCTCCTGTGTACGTGGCTCCCCCACCTGCCGCGTTACACAAGTCTTCAAGTGAACCTCTGTTCCACACCCAAGACAACGACTACTATCCACCAGAACCTACCTTTAGACCCCATGAGCCATACTCGTATACTCCTCTCATTAATATATCCGAAAAAGAGTAACCTCCAAAGAACCATAAATAGGAGGAAATGATTCGTAATGTAAAACTTCTGGAATAGTTGTTTCGGAATATACAAGGTCTCGGGGGGAAAGTAAGTGTGGCTTATAAAGACCTATGCCTATTTCCAGAAGTCCAATTGTCGGTGGGTTTTAAATTGCCAAAGTTTGATCTTTATGATGGTCATGGTGACCTCGTGGCCCACTTGAGGGGATTTTATAGTAAAATGAGGGGTGTCAGTGGAAAAGACAAATTTCTAATGGCATACTCCAGCCAGAGCCTCAGCGAGTCAGCCTTGGAGTGGTACATGAGGAAAGATCACACCCATTGGTATACCTGGGATGACTTAGCCCAAGCCTTTGCCAATCACTTTCAGTATAATTTGGAGATTGTTCCTGACCGACTCTCCTTGACAAAGATTGAAACAAATCCTGGGGAGAGCTTCAGGGAATATGGATTCAGGTGGAGAGAATAGGACGCGAGGGTTGATCCACCCATGAAAGAGGGTGAGATGGTGGATTACTTTTTGCAAGCTCTAGAGCCCACTTATTATGGCCATTTGGTGTCAGCTGTTGGAAAGACATTCAATGAAGTCGTCAAAAAATGGGAAGTATGATAGAAGAGGGCTTAAAGTCTAATAAGATCATGAGCTACTCATCAATAAAGGCGACAACCCAATCGATCCAGACTGGCACTGGAGGGGTTCTAGGAAAGAAGAAGAAAGAAGAAGTAGATGTTGTGGAAGGTAGGACATGGTCCTGGGGTCCTTCCCCTTATTAAATCAACCCCGTCCACATCACCAACCTTACCCACACACCCCATATGGCCCACCACAACAATATTATCCACCTCTCGTTCCTCATTTTTCAGTCCATCATGCCCAAACTTACCCTCAACCACAAACACCATGGCGTGCACCCACTCCTCACAACACCTATTTTACCCAAAATACATACCCACCTCCCAAAACATACAGAAATCCTGTTGGAACTGGTTTCTGCCCAAACCCTGCTGCCAGAAATGATAGATTGTAGAAGAAAAAGACTTTCACTCCATTACGAGAATCCTACACTAGCCTATTCCACATGATGAGGCAGCTTGGAGTATTAAACCCCATTGAGTCAAAAATCCCAATCCCACCACCAAAGAACCTGGACCATTCCGTTAGTTGTGAATATTGCTCTGGAGCTCCGGGGCATGATATAGAGAAATGTTGGCACTTGAAGATTGCTATTCAGGAACTCATTGACACTAGGAGAATTGAAGTGCATGCTCCTGAAACTCCTAATATTATGCAGAACCCCTTACCGACTCATCATGAGGCTCACATAATTGATTTGGTACAGAGGGGAGAGTGCAAAAATCCATCTCAGACGATGATGATGATCAAACCAAGTGAAAGCAAAGCAGATGAAAAATCAATTGGTGGGAAAGTAGTGGTTGCAGCAGAACAAGTGGTTAATGAGCCAGTATTGATAGTAAAACCAGAACCTGTGAAAGTGATAATACCAGGGGTAATTTTTAAGCTCGTGTTGGTTGTGAAGGGTGCTCAAGTAGAACCGGTTTATCATTAAACCGATAACTCAGTTTCCTGTCGTAGATGCAACGGATGTCCCATGGAACTATAATAAAGTGACTGTTATGTACCGAGGAAAAGAAATCAAATATGAAATATGTGAAATTCATGGTTTCACTAGATCCCGGAGGTGTTTTGCCCTCGATGGATTAAGAAAAGCTAAACGGCTAGGGATAATCCGGCACCGATGAAAAATGCTGTCACCGAGGAGGAAGCTGAAGAAATTTTGATAAAAATGAAGGCACAGGATTATTCGATAGTGGAACAATTAAGGAAAATGTCGGCGCAGATCTCTCTGTTGTCTTTGTTAATCCAACCGGATGAACATCGTCGGGAGCTAATGAAGATCTTAAATGAAGCGCATGTGCCTGAGAAAATTACTATAAACCATCTTGAAAAGATTGCGAACAAAATTTTTGAAGTGAAAAGGGTGACATTCTCTAATGATGAATTACTGGTAGAGGGAACTGAACATAATAAAGCACTGTATTTCAAAGTAAAATGCGAGGATTCTGTAGTGACCTGGGTGCTAATTGATAATGGGTCTAGTGCCAATATTTGCCTTTAATCCACTCTGGAGAAGGTGATGGTTGATAATAAAAGAATTCACAAAACTAGTATATGTGTACGAGTAGTTGATGGTGGAGGGAATGATACTATGGGAGATATTGTGCTAGAGCTTACAATTGGGCATGTGGAATTCACGATGGAGCTCCAAGTGCTGGATGTTGCTGTGTCTTATAATCTTTTACTGGGCCGACCATGGATCCATGCTGCAAAGGTTGTGCCATCTTGCTACATCAGATGGTTAAATTTGAATGGGATAGTCAGGAGATCGTGGTCCATGGGGAGGATAATTCTTGCAATACTATTACACCCTTTAAGGAAGTCGAATATGATAATGGCCTGTGGGTGTACCAAGTTATGGATACTATACCAGTTGCGAAAGTCCCAGAAGGGGAGCATATTCATGTGCCTAAGATGGCTACAACATCTATTATGGTGGCAACTGAGATGTTGAGGAATGGATTTCTACCCGGAAAGGGTTTGGGAGCTTCACTATAGGGCATTATACAACTAGTGTCTCTTCCTGGTAATATTGATACTTTTGGGTTGGGCTTTAAACTCACAACTGTTGATATAAGGAGATCCAGGAAGTTGAAGAAGAACGTGTGGTTCCTCCATAAACCTATCCCTCATCTTTCTCTTTCTTTCGTCCGTTCTGGTAGTAAGAGGCGCCCAACAATAGGGATGCCCAGCTCAGTGGTGATAAAGCTTGACAAGAAGTTGATTGAAAGATTTGAAAGGTTGTTCGATGAAGTGAATGTGGTGGAAGCAGATGAGGGTCCGAGCAGAATTGATGTCTAGTTCGTGGGATCTCGGGCCAATCTTAATAATTGGAAAGCTACTCATCTTCCAACTCGGAAGGAGTCGCGGTAGTTAATTTTTGATTTTCGTTAAATCTTTTATTTCAAGGTTGTAATTCAGATTTCTATGTTCCGTCTCATTGGATGAGTCAAACCTTGTTATCTTACGAATTTCAATGAAATGCAATTTCTTTCTCTCTTCATTCCCTATAGCCTCTATTTTGTTTTTCTTTTCTTTTTCTTGTACAGTCCATTTTATGCTGATTTCAATGATGTGTCATGCTTGAGGAGTTCCTGGCCTAGTCTTGATAATCAATGTGAAATAGTAATACAAGAAATTGAATGTGATGATGAGGTGGAGTATGATCACGAGAAAGCTTTGGAAAAAATTAGTAAAGAATTGAGTCAATTTGAGGAAAAACCCAAACCTAACTTGAATGATACGGAGGCAATCAATCTGGGGGACCAGGAAAATGTTCGGGAAACGAAAATAAGTGTCCATTTGGAAGCCTCAATCAGGGAAGAACTGATCAAATTTTTATTTGACTACAAAGATATCTTTGCATGGTCATACGATGATATGCCGGATTTGAGTACTGATGTAGTGGTCCACAAGTTGCCTACATATTCAGAATGCCTGCCTGTCAAGCAGAAGCTGAGAAAATTAAAGACAGATATCAGTGTAAAAATCAAAGAAGAAGTCAATAAACAATTTAAAGCGAAGGTTATATGGGTTGCCAAATATCCCAACTAGTTAGCCAATGTCGTGCTTTTTCCAAAGAAAGATGGAAAGACCAGAGTGTGTGTTGATTATATAGATCTCAACAAGGCGAGTCCAAAAGATAATTTTCCACTACCGAACATCCATATACTGATTGATAATTGTGCCAAACATGAGATTGGTTCTTTTATGGATTGTTATGCCGGCTATCACCAGATTTTGATGAATGAGGAAGATGCTGAAAAGATGGCATTCATCACACCTTGGGGAACATATTGCTATAGGGTTATGTCGTTTAGACTGAAGAATGCAGGGGCAACATACATGAGGGCGATGACCACTATGTTTCATGATTGATACATTGGGAAATTGAAGTCTATATGGATGATGTAATTATCAAGTCAAGAAAACATTGCGATCATGTTAAAGACCCGAGGAACGTTTTCTAGAGGCTTCGCATGTACAATCTCAAACTTAATCCGAAAAAGTGTGCTTTTGGAGTCCAGTCAGGGAAATTGTTGGGGTTTGTAGTACGATGACGCGGTATCAAATTAGACCCGTCCAAAATCAAAGCCATCAAGAAATTGCCTCCACAAAAGAGCAAGAAAGAAGTAATGAGTTTGCTCGACAGGTTGAATTATATTAGCAGGTTCACTGCACAGCTTACATCAACTTGCGAGCCTATTTTTAAGCTTCTAAAGAAAGATGTTGTAGTCAAATAGACAAATGAATGCCAGGAAGCATTTGATAAAATCGAGGAGTATCTGGCTAATCCACCTATATTGGTTCCGCCCGAGCCAAGATGACCTTTGATCCTATATCTGACAATATTGGATAATTCTTTTGGTTGTGTACTGGGGTAGTATGATGTCACATGGAAGAAAGAGTAGGCAATTTACTACCTCAGTAAAAAGTTCACATCTTACGAGGAAAAATACACTCAAGTGGAAAGGACGTGTTGTACTTTGACTTAGGTAGCACAGAGGTTGAGACATTATTTGTCAGCATATACCATTTATCTCATCTCCTGGCTAGATCCGTTGAAGTACATCTTCCACAAGCCCATGCCCATAGGGAGGCTTCCTAAATGGAAAATCCTGCTCACAGAATTTGACATTGTTTATGTGACCCGCATTGCGATGAAAGCACAAGCAGTAGATGATCACCTAGCGGAGAATTCAATTGATGATGAATATGAACCGTTGAAAACATATTTTCCTAATAAGGAGGTAATGCACATTGATGAACTGGAGCAAGATGAAAAACCTGGCTAGAAGCTTTTCTTTGATAGGGCTACCAACAAAAAATGCGTCTAAATAGGAGCGGTACTTATTTTAGAGACAGGGCAACATTACCCTGTTACAGCTCAGCTTTGTTTCTTTTGCACCAACAATATGGCTGAATACAAGGCATGTATATTGGGTTTGAGGATGGCTATAGATATGGGTTTCCAAGAGATCTTGGTCATAGGCGACTCGGATCTTTTGGTACATCAAATTCAAGGAGAATGTGAAACACGGGACTTAAAGCTCATACCATACCGGCAATGTCTGCATGAACTTTGCCAGCGGTTTCAGTCCATAGAATTCAAGCACATTTTGAGAATTCACAATAAAGTTGCTGATGCTCTGGCCACTTTGGTGTCAATGTTGCATCATTCGGACAAGGCTTATGTGGACCCATTATAGATTCAGGTTCGAGATCAACATTCTTATTGCAATACAATAGAAGATCACAGCTTGATGGTGAGCCGTGGTTTCATGATATTAAAGAATACCTCATAATGTGAGTATATCCGGAACAGGCCACATGGGATCAAAAGAGAGCTATCAGATGATTGGCAAGCGGATTATTCTTCAGTTGAGGGGTTTTGTACAAAAGAACCCCAGATCGTAGTTTGTTAAGGTGTATGGAGGCTAAACAAGCTACCACAATTATGACCAAGGTACATACGGGAGTCTGTGGACCACATATGAGTAGGTATGTGTTGTCAAAGAAAATTCTCTGAACAGGTTATTACTGGCTTACTATGGAATGAGACTGTATCAGCTTTGTGCGCAAGTGCCATTAATACTAGGTCCATTGAGATTTGATCCATTCTCCACCATCTGAGTTGCATACAATGTCGGCACCATGGTCCTTTGTTGCTTAGGGAATGGATGTCATTGGGCCGATCGAACCAGCAACATCTAATAGGCACAGGTTTATTCTGGTTGCCATTGATTATTTTACTAAATGGGTTGAGGCGAAAACTTTCAAATGAGTGACTAAGAAAGTAGTGGTTGATTTTGCACATGCAAACATCATTTGCCAGTTTGGAATTTTGAAGGTTATTATCACAGATAATGGTGCCAATCTTAACAGTTATTTGATGGCGGAGACATGTCAGAAGTTTAAAATTACACACCGCAATTCCACACCATATCGTCCTAAGGCGAATGGAGCAATTGAGGCAGCTAATAAGATTATTAAGAAAATACTTCGGAAGATGGTAGAAGGATCCATGCAGTGGCATGAGAAATTACCCTTTGCTTTAATGGGATATCGCACTACTATTCGCACTTCGATAGGGATGACTCATTATTTATTGGTGTATGGCACAGAGGCAGTGATACCTCCATAAGTAGAAATACCATCTCTTCGAATCATTGCAGAGGTGGAAATTAATGATGATGAGTGGGTCAAACCCCGTCTAGAACAATTGAGCTTGATTGATGAAATGAGATTCGCGGCAATATATCATGGGCAATTGTACCAACAGAGGATGGCCAGGGCGTATAACAAGAAAGTGCGTCTACGAAAATTTGAAGTCGGACAATTGGTATTGAGGCGTATTCTACCTCATTGGGCTGAAGCAAAAGGAAAGTTCGCTCCTAATTGGCAGGGGCCATTTGTTGTAACACGAGTGTTGTCCAATAGTGTATTGTACCTAACAGATGTGGAAGGTAAATGTGTAGAAATGGCTATCAATTCTGATGCAGTCAAGAGATATTATGTATGATTTCTTTATCTTTATGTATCTGATTGTATTTGACATGTTTTGAGATTGAAATGATGAAGGCATTTTGTTCTGCTATCCAAACACTTTATCCATTGCTATCCCTTTGAGCCTCATTATATTTTCTTTCATATCCTTCTTTCGGAATCAATAACAAAACTTAAGGATTGAACGTGGAAATCAAGTGGAGAAACAAAAGAAGAAAAGAAAGAAAAGAAAGAAAAGAAAAGAAGAAAAGAAAGAAAAGAAAAGAAAAGAAAGAAAAGAAAAAGAAGAAAAAGAAAGAAAGAAAGAAAAAGAATGGAAGAAAGGAAATATCGCAACAATGAAGCGATTTTATGACCTGAACTACGTTTGACTTGATCCCGAAAGGGTACGTAGGTAGCCTCTCTAAGGTTCAGTCACAACCGAACAAATGTCCAAGAATTCCCAAGAATGAAACTGGAGCAGAAGTTATGTTTGTTGTGAAATATATGATTCCGAAAGTTGTAATTGTTGAACCCACGTTGAAATATTTTGAGCTTTTATACCCTTCTTTCTAAACCCATCCAAAAGCCACATTAAGGTCCAAAGAAAGACCTTCTGATCAATTTTAAGAAATGTCAATACAAGAAGGTAAGGTGATTTATGTTGTTGACAACACTCTAGTACAAGAAGATGGAAAATTAAAATGAGAGAGTCTTATCGGTGAAAACCCTCACGGGCATCGTAAGGCAATGTGAGTTGAAAGATATTATAAATGAGAGAGTCTTGTTGGTGAAAACCTTCACAGGCACCGTAAGGCGATGTGAGTTGAGGGATATTAAAAATGAGAGAGTATTATTGGTGAAAACCCTCACGGGCATCGTAAGGCAAAAATGAGTTTGTATAATGGGCAAATGAAGAAGGTATGTGGTTGAAAAGTGGCAAAACAAGCGAGGTTTGGGTTCTGGTACAAGTCAGATTGTGAAAGTATGGAACAACAAATGTGGCAATTAACCTTTGATTGGTTGGATAAACTAGGCTGGTTAATCCATAATGCATTGCATGATCAATGGAATCAGCCTTTTCTCTCAGATAAGTCTTATCCTCTTTTCCCTTTTCAGAGTGTTTCTATTCTCTAAAACTTTGAGGTCATTGCATTTCATTTTTCTTGAAATCTGTCTATAAGACGTTTCAGTCAAAACTAACAACCAGCTTCCCAATTGTGTGGCACAACGAGATTGTAACATATGAAAAGAAAGTAAAACATAAAGGGCCAATGCAAATCCCATCAGAAGAGTAATCGGATAATTGGATGAAGAAACAAAGTTTCACAAAAGGGAACAGAAACACCAAAATAGTAGCAGGAGGAAAAACAATTGGGTCACTAAAATCAGAGGGTTTGAAAGTTAGCCGGGAAATCATGACAAGGAAAAACAAGTTCAAAGAAGCAAGTCGGAGCATGTTCGGAAGCGGGACCATGGCTAATAAGAATGCCAACAGCTATGCACCATTTTATACTAGCAAATCGTTCTTTGATTAAAATAGGGGCAGAAAGAGTTTTTCATTGTAAGTAGGAACCCACCTGGATAACAAGGGCACACTTTCCAAATTTAGAAAGCAGGCGCCCACCTAAAGAACAAGGGAATACATTCCAAAGTGTAGCAGTCAGGCACCCACCCAGGCACCCACCAGAAGAACAAGGGAAGTATAATGCAACTTTTATCTTTCAAGTTAACATTCCGTAACACAGCGCGCCTAGTTATCAAACTGGGCAGAAAATTTTCTTTGTTTTGTATGTTTGTTATAAATAGGAGCCCACCTGAAGAACAATGGAATATCTTTTCAAATTCAGCAACGAGGAGCCTACCTGAAGAACAAGGGAATATCTTTTCAAATTCAGCAAACAGGAGCCCACCTAAAGAACAAGGGAATATCTTTTCAAATTCAGCAAGTACGAGCAGCCCTGGAAAACAAGGGAATATCTTTTTAAATTCAGTAAGCATGAGCCCACCTGAAGAATAAAGGGAGTATTTTTTCAAACGCAGCAAGTAGGAGCCCACCTGAATAATAAAGGGAATATTCTTTCAAACGTAGCAAGCAGGATCCTACCTGAAAAAAAAGAGAATATCTAGTACAACAAGCAGGCACCCACCTGAAAAATAAGGGAAGAACAATTCAAATTATAGCTTTTAATTTTAATATCTGATAATATGATATGCCCAATTACCATACTGGGGCAGAAAAGTTTCTTTGGTTGTCTATTTTGTCATAAGCAGGAACCCACCTGGAGAACAAAGGAATACTTTCTCGAAGTAATCACAAGTAGGAGCCCACCTGGAGAACAAAGGAATACATTTTAAAGCAATCGCAAGCAGGAGCCCACTTGAAGAACAAGGGAATACCTTTTCAAGTAATTGCAAGCAGGAGTCCACCTGAAGAATGGACACATATTTCAAAACATCATCAAGGCAACAACCACAATTCCATTGAAAGAATATAAGATGCAAGATCAAGGCAACACAAGAGCACAAGATACCAGGCATAGATAGGATTTTTTTAACTTATAAAGCATACCTTAGGCTAGTTTCTTTTTATCTTTACATGGTGTAATAAAGGGGTCAACAAGCAGTAACAGCAGCAATAGTAGTGAAATCACAGCTTCCTGGTAGTCCCAGCTACCAGACACTCCTGAACTACACTAACCCGATTCCTGTTCAGCCCAGGATATGTAGGCAACCTCTAAAGCAGGGTGCGGTCAAAATTTTCAAAATATTTCACACGGAATATGCGAATGGGCAAAAATCCCTTATTACCTCTCACTTGTCTTTGCACGAAAACTCTTCCTATTTCCGGGTAAATAGGAGCAGCTGTGAGCACGTGATTTTTGCCCTAAGCAAATTATTCCTAAAATCCAAACAAAATGATTTTTCATTATTTTTACAATTTTTGTTGAAATTTGTTGCATTTTTTGTTAATTAGTTGCATAATAATTCATATTAAAAATACAAAAAATATGCATATGCATTAGGATTTTTAATTTTACAATTTTAGTATTAATTCCTTTCGAAACAATTTAAGGAAAAATCACATAAAAGCATTTTCAGTGTTTCAATTAGAAATTGCTATTAAATAAATTCTAGAATTAAATTAGTTTTAATTATTTTAACAATTTAATCAAATAAAAATATATATATATATATATATAATTGGAAAAGAAAACTAAAATATAAAAATACCAAATAAAAATACAATACAAAAATATGAAGAAAATATAAGAAAAATAAAAGAACAAAAAGAGATGGACTGATTTAAACTTTGGGCTAATTACAAAAGCACAAAGCAAAACAATGACCAGGCCCAAAAGCAATCCATACTCGTTCTGCCCATATATGAAACAAATGACCACGTTTTGAATTGGTTAAATCTGAGCCATTGAAATTAACTAATCCAACGGTTGAGGCCCGGTCCCTTTAACAGATAAAACTGCGACGTTTTAAATCTTCAATCACAGCCCTTGATCATTTTAATCCAACTGACATGGTTGATCTTTCATTTAAATGAAACGATGTCGTCTCAATATCATCAAATCTCAACTGTTCATTCTAATTCATCCAACGACTATAAATCATTGTTATGCTTTTAATATACCAAAAAATCAATTAACCCTAAAACATTCTTCATTCTCTTCGTCTTTGTCTTCGTCTATAGTCAACCACCCCAAATCCCTCCGATCCCCGCTGAAACCCTACCGACAGGAAACGCTAGTTACACCAATCAGTCCACAAAATACACTCTAGACCAAGAACCCACCCTTACACTCTGTTTCTCTCAAACAACCCTAGATCATCTCGAATATCCAAAAAGGTGTCGTCGGAAACCTAACTCCGGCGAACACAACTTTACTCAAAATAGCCCAAAATCAAATTATAGCTCTTCTGACCTCCCTCAACCTATTTCTAAAAGTCTTGAGCCATAAAAATCACTGGAGTGGCCCGAATCAAAGTTTGAAGCTTCTCCGGTGACTCAACATTCAAGAAACTAATGTCAAAACTTCCCGAGGTTCTTAGAGACATTGCCTATTAAAACAATAAAAATAAAAAGGAACGGTCCAAGCAAACAAAAATAAAAGCCAAGTTCTTCTTTCTTTATTTTTTGTCTCTTTCTTTTTTGCATGCCTGTTTGTTTTCCTTTTGGCTTTGTCATGAATTTTTTCTTCCTGTTTAGTCTTACTAGGGTTTTTTGTTATTAGATATTAATATTAGGTTTTAATAAATAGATTATCGTTAATATAAACTGATATTAAAAATAGTATAAATTGGATTTACAATGTGATTTTAACTGTTTGTTTCATTATTAGTTAAATTCTGATAATTGTTAGTGAATAATTAATTTGAGTAATCTTTGATAGTAATTAGGTGGTTTGGGTATAGATGTTTGAATTTCGAATAGTAATTAGTTAATGATTGGTTGATTCTGATTAATTTTGATAAATAGTTTGTTATAGTTAATTGTAAAATCTAACAGTTAAGAAATTAAGTTCAGGGGTCTTTTGGGTACATTAAAAGGGATAATGGTAATAAACCTAATGTCACGACCCCAAATCCGGTCGTGATGGCTCCCAGCACATTGCTAGGTCAGGCTGGCCAATCAATAACAATGACGGAGCTAGGAGCTCGCTTTATCTCATTTAAGCATATCAAAACATGAAATAACAGTGATAAATATATCGAAAACGGGGAACCAAGTCCCAAAATATACTAACTTCCATAGACCGCAGGGTCTATAGACATGAGCCTCTAAAGAACATAAGTGTAATAAAGTTTATAACAAACTCAGTGCGGAAAGGAAAGACAACAAGATAAGAAATGATAGCTAGAAGGGGAGTCAGGTCCTACGGACGCTGCAGCTACCTCGACTATCCCGCACAATGCCTTCGAGAGGCTACCAAATCAGATCTCCTGAGAGGTATCTGGATCTGCACACAAGGTGCAGAGAGTAAAATGAGTACTGCCAAACTCAGTGGTAATAAACAAGGGTAAGACAAAGTAGATAAGAAATCCACAGTAAAGCACAATGTAAAGCTATACCAATACACTGTAACAGTTCAATACCAACAGTAGAGAGCCAACAATATTAACAACAAGTACAATAGCTAGCAGGCGTAGCTAAATGCAATGCAATGCATGAAATGTCCGCTACGGTGCGTAGCCCGATCCAATTTGGGTACCCGTGCTCACTGTGGAGGTTCAGATTCCGGAGGGGCTCCTACAGCCCAAGCACAATATTACTACGGCGTGCAGTCCGATCCAACAAATATACCACTGCGGCGCGCAGCCCGATCCACTACCAGTCAGCTAATATGAAAATGCAGCCTCGCAGGCTCAAAAGTAGTTTTGAAAACTCTTTTATCAGTTTTTAGTTGAAAACACTAATATCAAGTTCCAGAGATTGGAAATAGTATGATAACAGAAATAGCTACGGACTGGTAGTGAACGAGCATGTCAATATCACAAGACAATGATAACGATCTTCGCGGGATCCAATACCGGCTCACAGTCTACAAGTATACTCAACCATCCAAGAAGGAGTTCACCGGCTCAAGAGTAGCCAATATCACAATATAGTATGCAACCATCCGAGGAGGAGGTTCGACGGCTAGAGAATAGCCAATATCATAACATAGTGCCAACAATTCGGACTAAGCCATAGTCCCCAATAACAATCGACCCCGCACTCACAAGAGAGTACGTGCCTCGCCGCTATACAGTGCCACAAAGTGGTATACCGGGGTTTCAAACCCGCTGGTCATCACCCACATCTATTACTCACCTCAATATAGCGCGACAACTACTCTGCGATGACTTTTCCATGAGAATCAAGCTCCGCACACGTAGAATCTGATCAAATACAGTAAATACACATCAAATTAGATGAATGGAACGATACCCAGTCAAAACAACTCAATTTACACCGAAATTCACAAAGTTGCCAAAACCCGACTTTCGGTATGCTTCTCAAAAAATTACAAAAGTACCATATTTGGAATCCTCATCTCGATACGAGTCTAGGCATATAAAATTTACCAAAATCAGACTCCATTTGCCCACTCAAATCAGTGTTTTTCTTCAATTTTAGGCCTAGGGCTCAAATCCACCTTTAATCTTCTATTTACAGAGAATTAACCAAGGATTTCATGTTAAATTGATGTAATTAAGTCACAAAACTTACCTCCGATGAAACCCCGACGATTTCCCAGCACTCTCCCGTCAATGCCTTCTCTTAAAACTCAAAAATGGTGTTTTGGGGTGTGAGACCCGCGACTGGCCAGTTCTGGTTTTTAATTTCACTGCCAGGCAAATTCCTTCTTCGCGTTCGCGACGCCTCTCACGCGTCCGCGATGCTCTGACCAAAATACCATTCGCGAATGCGACCTGCCCAACGCGTTCGTGATGCACAACTCCACAGCCGTTCGAGATCCCTTCTACGCGAATGCGTCTCCACACCACGCGAACGCGATGCCTTATGAATTCCTTATACGCGAACGCGACCTTCACCCACGCGTTCGTGATGCTTCACAGTCTTCCCTATACGCGAACGTGAACCCCTCCTCACAAACGTGGTGCATTACTGAACCTGGCCTACGCAAACGCGGGCCTTGCCCTCGCGAACGCGAAGGCTAAATTCCTGCCCAGTGATCTGCAATTTACAGCAGACTTTTCCTTGCTTCAAAATGCCGGATGATGGTCCGGATTCACCCCGAGGCCCCCGGGACCCCAACGAAAACCACCAACATAGTCCAAAACATGATACGAACTTGTTCCAAGCATAAAAACACCATCCTAAACATCAAAATCACCAATTATACACGGATTCAACCCTAAGTTTCTTCAAAACTTCCGAAACCAACATTCGATCAAAAACCCGACCAAACGATGTCCGAATGACTTGAAAATTTGCGGACATATCCAAAATCACATAACAAAGCTACAACAATTATCGGAATTCCATTCTGACCCCCGGATCAAAATCTCACCTACCGATCGGATTTCGCTAAAATTCAACCTTAGCCAATTCAAGCCTATTTCTACACCGGACCTCCAAATTCAATTCCAATCGCTTCCCTAAGTCCCAAATCACCTCTCGGAACTACTCGAATCATCAAATTCCGATTCCAAGCCCTCTAACTAAATAGTCAACTCTAGGTTGACTTTCTATATTCAAGATTCCTTCAAAAAGGCTATATGCCTCATTTTCAATCCAATTCATTCCTAACTCACCCGATATACCCTAACACTTATACAAAAGCATAAAAAATGTAATTACAACATAACAGGGTGGTAATTCCCGTGACGATGGGCCGGGTCTTCACATTCTCCCCCTTCTTAAGCAAACGCTCGTCCTCGAGCGGGTCAAGAAACATACCTGGCATCTCAAACAAGTGAGGATATATGCTCCGCATCTCCCGCTCAATCTCCCAAGTGGCCTCTTCCACGAGTCGACCTCTCCACTGAACCTTAACTGATGCAATCTCCTTGGACCTCAATTTTCTCACTTGACGACCCAAAATAGCAATAGGCTCCACGTCATAGGATAGATCACCATCAAGTGAATGGTACTGAAGTCTAATACATGAGACGGATCCCCGATGTACTTCCGGAGCATAGACACATGGAATACTGGATGAACGCTGGATAAGCTGGGCGGTAAGGCCAACTCGTATGCCACCTCTCCAACCCTTCTGAGTATCTCAAAATGACCAATGTACCTGGGACTCAACTTTCCCTTCTTCCCGAACCTCATGACACCCTTCATGGGTGAAACCTTCAACAATACTCTGTCACCAACCATGAAAGACAACTCTCAAACTCTACGGTCTGCATAACTCTTCTGGCGAGACTGTGCTGTATGAAGCCTCTCCTGGATTAACTTTGTTCTATCCAGAGCATCCTAAACTAACTCAATCCCTATCAATCTATCCTCACTAAGCTCAAACCATCCCACGGGGGATCTACACCGTCTGCTATTAAATGCCTCATATGGGGCCATCTGAATACTCGACTGATAACTGTTGTTGTAGGCAAACTCAGCACGTGGTAAGAACTCATCCCACGAACCACCAAAGTCAATCACACATGCTCGCAATATATCCTCCAGGATCTAAATAGTGCGCTCAGACTGCCCGTCTGTCTGGGGATAAAATGCGGTGCTCATCTCAACCCGCGTACCCATCTCTCGCTGAAAAACTCTCCAAAACTGAGAAGTGAACTGAGTACCCCTATCGGATATGATAGACACTGGGACTCCATGCAACCGGACAATCTCCCGAATAAAGATCGCTGCCAACCGCTCCGATGAGTAGATAGTACTAACTGGAATAAAGTGAGCTGACTTGGTCAGCCTATACACAATCACCCAAACAGAATCAAACTTCCTCGCTGTCCGAGGGAGTCCAGTAACAAAGTCCATAGTGATCCTTTCCCACTTCCACTCAGGAATATCAATGCGCTGAAATACACCATCGGGCCTCTGATGCTCGTACATAACCTGCTGACAGTTGAGGCACCATGCTACATATCTGACAATGTCAATCTTCATCTTTCTCCACCAATAGTGCTATTTCAAATCTTGATACATCTTCGCGGCTCCTGGATGGATAGAATACCGCGAGCTATGGGCCTCCTCCAGAATCAACTCACGAAGGCCATCAATATTGGGCACACATATCTGGCCCTGCATCCTCAATACGCCGTCACTATCAATGGTGACATCTATAGCATCATCATGCTGAACTCTGTCCCTAAGGACAGCCCAAATGTGGATCATCATACTGGCGCTCATGAATATGATCATATAGAGATGACCGAGATACAACACAAGCCAATACCCGGCTGGGCTCCAAACTATCTAACCTCACTAGCCGATTGGATAGCACCTGAACATCATAAGCAAATGGCCTCTCCTCAGCTGGAATATATGCCACGCTCCCCATATTGAACGCCTTCTGGCTCAAAGTATCGGCCACCACATTGGCATTCCCCGGATGATACAGAATAATAATGTCATAATCCTTCAGCAACTCAAGCCATCTCCTCTGTCTCAAATTAAGATATTTCTGTTTGAACAAGTGCTGGAGACTACGGTGGTCGGTATACACCTCACAAGACATGTCGTACAAATAGTGCCTCCAAATCTTCAATGCATGAACAATGGCAGCTAGCTCCAAATCATGAACAGGATGGTTCTTCTCATGTGGCTTCAACTGCCGAGAAGCATAAGCAATCACCTTACCTTCCTGCATCAACACACAACCTATCCCCACTCTCGAGGCATCACAGTAAATAGTATATAAACCTGAAGCTGATGGCAATACTAACACTGAAGTTGTGGTCAAAGCTGTCTTGAGCTTCTGAAAGCTCTCCTTGCACTCATCCGACCACACGAATGGTGCACCTTTCTGAGCCAGTTTAGTCAATGAAGAAGCAATGGATGAAAATCCCCGAACAAACCGGCGATAATATCCCACCAAGCCAAGAAAGCTCCTGATCTCTGTAGTTGAGGACGGTCTAGGCCAACTCTGCATCGCCTCTATCGTCTTTTGGTCAACCTGAATACCATCACGAGACACCACATGTCCTAGAAATGCCACGGATTCGAGCCAAAACTCGCACTTGGAGAATTTAGCATATAGCTTCTCCTCCCTCAATCTCTGCAACACAATACTCAATTGCTAAGCATGCTCCTCCTGACTACGGGAGTAGACTAGAATGTCATCAATGAACACGATCACGAAGGAGTCCAAATATGGCTGGAATACACTGTTCATCAGATGCATGAACGTGGTTGAGGCATTGGTCAGCCCAAAAGACATCACAAGAAACTCATAGTGACCATATCGGGTCCTGAATACAGTCTTTATAATATTTGAGTCCCTGATCTTCGGCTGATGATAGCCTGAACGAAGATCAATCTTAGAAAACACCCTCGCACCCTATTACTGATCAAACAAATCATCGATGCGCGGTAGAGGGTACTTGTTCTTCACTGTTACTTTGTTTAGTTGCCTATAATCAATACACATTCGCATGGAACCATCTTTCTTTTTAACAAATAACACCAGCGCACCCCACGGGGACACACTAGGGCGGATGAAACCCTTATCCAGAAGTTCTTGAAGCTGCTCTTTCAGTTCTTTCAACTCAGCCGGTGCCATCCGATAAGGAGGAATGGATATGGGCTGAGTGCCCGGCACCAAGTCAATGCCAAAATCAATATCCCTGTCCGGCGGCATGCCCGACAGGTCCGAGGGGAATACATCTGGAAAGTCCCTCACAATAGGTACAGAATCAATGCTAGAAGACTTAGCTCCCACATCTCTCACAAAAGCTAAGTACGATAAACACCCTTTTTCAACCATCTTCTAAGCTTTTGAGAACGAAATGACACGGCTAGGGACGAAATCAGTCGAACCCTGCCACTCAATCTGAGAAATACCAGGAATGGCCAACGAAACTGTCTTAGCATGACAGTCCAATATAGCATGGTACGGAGACAACCAGTCCATACCCAATATAACATCAAAGTCCACCATCCCCAACAATAGCAAATCTTCCTGGGTCTCCAAACCCCCAATAGATATAACACAGGATCTATAGACATGATCCACAACAATCGTATCACCCACGGGGGTGAATACATGAACAGGTAAATCAAGACTACCACGAGTCGCACCCAAATGATGTGAAAAATAAGAGGACACGTATGAATATGTGGACCCTGGATCAAATAGAATAGAGGCATCTCTGTGATAGACAGAAATGATACATGTAATCACCGCATCGGAGGCAACTGCATCACGCCTGTCAAGGAGTGCATAGAATCGTGTCTAGCCTCCACCAGATCTCTCCTCGCCTCTAGGGAGACCACGAGAAGACTGACCTCCACCTCTACTAGCCTGAGATGGTGTTGAAGAGGAGAATTGATCCCTCTACTGAGTCCTATCCCTACGGAGTCGAGGGAACTGTCTCCTCGTGTGGCCAAACTCACCACACTCATAACATGCACCTGGTGCTGGAGAAGGGGACTGAAGGGAACCCCTCGCCGCAGAAGAACCCTGGGCTAAAGAAGTAGGTGTTGCACTCTGGGCTGAGAGGGCACTAAGTGAAGACTGACCCTGCTGAAACCCCTATCGACCACGACCATAAGAACCTCCGCTCTACTCAGGGCGGCCTGAATGAGAAGGTCTAGATGAGCGACCTCTACTCTGCTGGAAATGCCCTCTGGATGGAGCACCACTGAAACTACCAGAACCACGAGGCCTCTTGGCCTCCCGATCCTCCCTCTCTCGGCGACGATCCGCCTCAATGGAGCGTTCCATATCAACAACCTGCTCGAAAGATGATGACAGTACTTGCTCTCTAGTCATAAGAATGTGGATGGAGTAGTTGAGGCCATCAATGAACCTCCTGATCCTCTCCCTATCATTAGGGATCATCCATGTGGCATGCCTAGCCAACCGTGTGAATCTAAGCTCATACTGAGTCACAGACATGTCGCCCTGAACCAACCACTCGAACTGGCGACGTAGCTCCTCGCGACGAGACTGAGGTATATATTTCTCTAGAAAGAGAGTAGAGAACTGCTGCCATGTGAGGGGTGTTGCTCCTGCAGGCCTACGCCTCTCAAACTCCTCCCACCAATCAAATGCGGGACCGGTGAACTGAAAGGTAGTAAATGAAACTCCGCTGGACTCAAGAATACCAGCTGTCCACAACATCCTCTGACACTTATCCAAGAAACCCTGGGCATCCTCGCCCTCAACGCCACCGAAATGGGGTGGCTGGAGTCTACCAAATCTCTCAAGACGACGCTGCTCGTCGTCGGGCATAGCCTGAACCATATGCTATGGAGCTGGTGCAGCTGGAGGAATAACCGGTGCAACCACCTGAGCGGGTACCGCCTCTGGCTTCTGAAGTCCCTGAACAACCGGCTCGGGTGTGCGAGCTGCAGGGTCTGCTGACCACCCCCTGTCAGAGATGTCGCTGCAGCAGCAGTAGCTGAGACTACCTGAGCCAAACCGGAACACACCGATAATATCTGAGCAAGAGTCTCCTGAAGACCAGGAATAGCAATGAAAACAGTCTAGGCCTGAACTGGGGCTGCCGGAGCATCAATCACTTGGGGCTGCTCCTGAACAGGTACAACGGGCGGGTCAGCTGGCACTACCTCAGCTGTCCTACCTCTACCTCTAGCACAACCGCGCCCACGGCCTCTAGCAGGTGGCAATGGAGGTCGTCCACCTCGTCCCGATGCTCGCGTTCTCGCCATCTGCGAGAGAATAGAATATAGAAATTCAGTTCTCAGAACAACAAGATCGCACGACAGAGTTCAAGAAAAGTGAAGTGTTTCCTAAATGTTCGCAGCCTACCGAGGATAAGTACAGGCGTCCCCGTACCGATCCACAAGACTCTACTAACCGGCTTAAGACTTTTGAGGCCTAGTAAACCTAGGCTCTAATACCAACTTGTCACGACCCCAAATTCGGTTGTGATGGCGCCCAGCACATTGCTAGGCCAGCCTGACCAATCAATAACAATGACGGAGCTATGAGCTCGCTTTATCTCATTTAAGCATATCAAAACACGAAACAACAGTGATACATATATCGAAAATAGGGAACCAAGTCCCAAAATATACCAACTCCCATAGACCGCAGGGTCAAGAGTCATGAGCTTTTAAAAAACATAAGTGTAATAAAGTTTATAACAAACTCAGTGCGGAAAAGGAAAGACAACAAGATAAGAAATGACAACTAGAAGGGGAGTCAGGTCCTGCGGACACTGCAGCTACCTTGACTATCCCGCACAATGCCTCCGAGCGGCTACCGAATCAGGTCTGCTGAGAGGTACCTGGATATGCACACAAGATGCAGGGAGTAAAATGAGTACTACCAGACTCAGTGGTAATAAACAAGGGTAAGACAGCGTAGATAAGAAATCCACAGTAAAGCATAATGTAAAGCTATACCAATACCGTGTAATAGTTCAATACCAACAATAGAGAGCCAACAATATTAACAACAAATACAACAGCTAGCAGGTGTAGCTAAATGCAATGCAATGCATGAAATAACCTCTAAGGCGCGTAGCCCGATCAAATTTGGGTACCCGTGCTCACTGTGGGGGTTCAGACTCCGGAGGGGCTCCTACAGCCCAAGCATAATATTATTGTGGCATGCAGTCCGATCCAACATATATACCACTGCGGCACAGCCCGATCCACTACCAGTCAGCTAATATGCAAATACAGCCTCGCAGGCTCAAAAGTAGTTTTGAAAACTCTTTTATCATTTTTCAGTTGGAAAACAGTAATATCAAGTTCCAGAGATTAGAAATAGCATGATAACCGAAATAGCTACGGACTGGTAGTAAACTAGCATGTCAATATCACAAGGCAATGATAACGATCCTCGCGGGATCCAATACTGTCTCACAGTCAACAAGTATACGCAACCGTCTACGAAGGAGGTTCAACGGCTCAAGAGTAGCCAATATCACAATATAGTATGCAACCATCTGAGGAGGAGGTTCAACGGCTCAAGAATAGCTAATATCATAACACAGTGCCAACAATTTGGACTAAGCCATAGTCCCCAATCACAATCGACCATGCACTCACAAGAGAGTACGTGTCTCACCGCTATACAGCGTCACAAAGTGGTATACCGGGGTTTCAAACCCGCTGGTCATCACCCACATCTATTACTCACCTCAATACAGTGCGACGACTACTCTGCAATGCCTTTGCCACGAGAATCAAGCTCCGCGCGCGTAGAATCTAATCAAATATAGTAAATACACATCAAATTAGACCACTGGAACGATACCCAGTCAAAACAACTCAATTTACACCGAAATTCACAAAGTTGCCAAAACCTGACTTTCGGTACGCTTCTCGAAAAATTACAAAATCACATATTCGGAATCCTCATCTCGATACGAGTCTAGGCATATAAAATTTACCAAAATGGGACTCCATTTGCCCACTCAAATAAGTGTTTTTCTTCAATTTTAGGCCTAGGGCTCAAACCCACCTTTAATCATCCATTTACAGAGAATTAACCAAGGATTTCATGTTAAAATGATGTAATTAAGTCACAAAACTTACCTCCGACGAAACCCCGATAATTTCCTAGCACTCTCCCTTCAATACCTTCTCTTAGAACTCAAAAATGGTCTTTTGGGGTGTGAGACCCGCGACTGGCCAATTCTGGTTTTTAATTTCACTGCCAGGCAAATTCCTTCTTCGTGTTCGCGACGCCTCTCACGCGTATGTGATGCTTTGACCAAAATAGCCTTTGCAAATGCGACCTTCCCCACGCGTTCGCGATGCACATCTCCGCAGCCGTTCGATATCCCTTCTACGCGAATGCGTCTCCACACCACGTGGTTGCGATGCCTTATGAATTCCTTATACGCGAACGCGACCTTCACCCATGCGTTCGCGATGCTTCACGGTATTCCCTATACGCGAACGCGAACCCCTCCTCGCGAACGCGGTGCATTACTGAACCTGGCCTACGCGAACGCGGGCCATGCCCTCGCGAACACAAAGGCTAAATTTCTGCCCAGTGATCTGCAATTTACAGCAGACTTTTCCTTGCTTCAAAATGCCGGATGATGGTCCGGATTCACCCCGAGGCCCCCAGGACCCCAACGAAAACCACCAACATACTCCAAAACACGATACGAACTTGTTCCAAGCATAAAAACACCATCCCAAACATCAAAATCACCAATTACACACAGATTCAAGCCTAAGTTTCTTCAAAACTTCCGAAACTAACATTCGATCAAAAACCCGACCAAACGACGTCCGAATGACCTGAAAATTTGCGGACATATCTAAAATCACATAAAGAAGCTACAGGAATTGTCGGAATTCCATTCCGACCCCGGGATCAAAATCTCACCTACCGATCGGATTTCGCGAAAATTTAACCTTAGCCAATTCAAGCCTATTTCTACACCGGGCCTCCAAATTCAATTCTGATTGCTTCCCTAAGACACAAATCACCTCCCAGAACTACCCGAATCATCAGAATCCGATTTCGAGCCCTCTAACTAAATAGTCAACTCTAGGTTGACTTGCCATATTCAAGTTTCCTTCAAAAAGGCTATATGCCTCATTTTCAATCTAATTCATTCCTAACTCACTCAATAGACCCTAACACTTATATAAAAGCATAAAACATGTATTACAACATAATGGGGTGGTAATTCCCGTGACGACGGGTCGGGTCGTCACACCTAAGAAAGTGGGGGTAGTTGGTATAGAAAAAGGGAAAATAGGTAGATTTCTAAGTGAAGTGGGGGTATATAGGGGATTACACTAAGATAGAAAGTTCTATATGGGATAACAATTATTATTTTTCACAATTAAGGGTAGTCAATTGAATAACTAGTAAAAGAATAAGGGTCAAACTTAAATAAAAGAGGGACTATTAAATAAATTCTGAAATATGAACTTCCCTCCAATTTTAAATCTATAAATAGGCATCAATGTGCATCATTTTATAAGTTTTTGCAATCTAAAAATATCCCTCAAGCAATTCTGCCATTATAGATCCAAATTCTCGAAATTAACTACTTTCAAAACTCAAGAACATTAGACTTAGTAGAAATATCCACACATCCACTGTTTCATGGATCTCAGTTCAATTTAATTGATTCTCTTTGGTGTTGCTGATTGTAAATGTTGTGATCTTGCACTGGATTGGCCGAATTTGAGTTCTTCTAGTTTACATTTTTTTAGTGACTTAATTCTTGTGGTGTTGAGGTTGTGATTGAAATTTGTTGTATTGATCTATGTTGCTGATTGCTGATTTATAGATCTAATTTATCTTCTTCTCATATTCTTATACTCAGGTACACGTTTATACTCATTGATGTAGTTTCGAGTTTGAGCGATGGAATAGAATGTTCATTTGTTGTTTTAAGCTGCTTTAGCAATATATATGTGTATTGTTCTAACCTATATAGAATCTAGCTGGACAATTTGTATTCATTAGGAATAGTCAAATTTGTAATTGGAATATAATTTTTCGGACCGTTTCACTACTATATTTAGATTATAATTGTACTGTATTTGTAATAATGCTTTAATAGAACTTAGAATCTATGGTATTAATGAGATAACTGTTAGATCTAGGATAATTTCGGACAATTAATATGTAATAAAAATCTGAAAACATTTCACTGATTTCAATTTATTTTCAGCTTAGTATAACTTTGATTGTTAGAAAATAGTAAATAGAATAATAATTTCAGGTCTTTCAATTGTAATGACATTTTTAGTAATTCAATGACAGCCTGTGTTTGGTTTTAAAAATTATGCATTTTGCTTGGTTCCTATTTTACTAATATCCAAAACTCATAGATAAATAGAAAAATGAACAAATTTGAACACAAAATTTAAAGGTTCTGTTAATTTTTTGTAATGTTATTGAATAAATTTAGAGTAGTTTAAAAATCAATTCATCGCATTTTCATTGCGTATTTGAGTTAAGTTTCGTTTTGGTGTAATGCCCAATGGCCTGATGCGTGATTTGGGTTTCAGTTCATTTAACACAGGCCCATTCCAATAGTTAGCCTGACTTGCAAAGGTCTGGGCCTGCATAAGGCCTACTGTTGAAAGACTTTTAATAGCATACATATTGGGCTTTTTGAGGCCAAAAATCTAAAAAAAATAAATATATTTGGAATTGTTTAGATTACACAATAAATTAAATTGTTCATATAATGAATTAATTAAAAAAATTCTTTGTTTTACAGACAATCCTTTAATAGAAAATTTAGCATATTTCAGTTTGTACTTTAATAAAAATATAAATGAGACGAGCCTCTCCAAATCAAAAATACATAATTGCGTGGCCCTCAATAAATGGTTCATCCAAAATACTTAGAATTAGGAGTATCGTTTAGCAAATTTCACGATCTTCCCCAAAGTTAATAAACGCTTAATCGCTTTAGGCGCGTATGTTAATAATATTACCTTCCCAAATACGGGTACACAATTATGTGACCGAAATTTAAATCTCAACGAAGTCGAAATATGTTAAAAGCCACGGGCGTATTGGTACGGCATGGTTCAAGATACATTTTCACAACGTTGTAATTCTTGTAAAATAAAAATAAATAATAAATGTGGGTTATTGACAAAAGGCACATAAAGATCGAACATGTATTGAAATCTGATAAAACCAAATACAACAGTTAAGCAACCGTGCTAGAACCACGGAATCTGGGAATGCCTAATATCTTATCTCGGGTAATTAAAATTCATTATCTGGATTTTTAGTTCGCGGGTTGTTAACAGAGTAATATTTCTTCGGTTCGGGATTCAATCGGTGACTTGGGAAACCATTAATCTCTCAAGTGGCGACTCTAAATAAATAATAATAAATTTCGTTCCGACTGTAACTCCTTTACGCCCTTCACGAGGTGTATTAAACTCGTAAAAAGGAGGTGTGACAACCTGCAACTTTTTGAGTTCCAAAAATCTCCCGAAACACACCCAAAACACACACGAGTCCTCGAGGCTCAAAACCAAAAATACGCACTAACTCAATAATATCTTACAAATTTATCTGTGCGATCAAATTGCCCAAATAACCTCATAAACAACAAATTAAACCTCAAAATCAAAGAATTTTCTCAAACTTCTTACAACACCAATTTTTGCAATTTAGGTCCAAATCACGTAAAATGACATTATTTTTTCACCAAATTCCATATAATCATCTTATATCATATATAATACTTATATCAGGGGCCAGAATCAAAATACTGGCCCGATACCATCATGTCTGATCAAATTTCATTTCAAATACCTTTAAACAATTTTCACAAACAATTTTGTTTAAAAATTCATTTCTTCTGCTTGGGGCCTCGGAATTTGACTCCGGGCATGCGCCCAAGTCCCATATTTTCCTCTGAATCCTCCCGGACCATCAAACCATGGTTCTGGATTCGTTTACCTAAAAAACGTTGACTGATAATAGGTGAATTTGACTATATTTATGCCCTAAATAATCACACTTTATTGTTGTTTTGATATAGTTTATAATGACAAAATGCTCTTATTAGTGTATTTAGTTTGTTATAGGCACACATGAGCTAATCAAGACTAAAGTAGCAGTTTTGGAGTCAAAATATGGTGAAAAGGCCAAGTGTGGAACAAGTCAAGAAATTGTGCTGAAAATAGCTTGAAGATTTCGAAGTACTGTTTGGCCACGGTTCCACCGTGACCGCGGTTCTAGGGGCCTGTAGAACTTTTAAAGTATTAGAGGAATTGATCCATCGTAGTTGCACCGCGACCGCGGTCGAATCACGGTGGAAGCCAGGATTTTTTAGGTTAAAAGTGTCCAAACGCAAGCTATGTAAACTAAACCCTATATATAATGTTAGGATTCGCTCAAAGGAGGCAAGTATTGTATTATTGCCTACTTTTGCAAGCAAACTAGTAAGAGAAAACTCTCTCAACATCTTTCTTTCTTTTACATTGAATCTTTAATTATGAATTCAAGTATCTATCTTGTTTCTTTGATTGTGAGTAGCTAAATATCTATCTAAGGTTTTGATGGAACCTATTGAGTGATGAACTTCTAGGTTATGTGATTACAAATTGTTAGCTAGATTTCTATTTGTTCAACTTCGTTCTTGTTGTAGTTAATTGATAGGATCCTCAATTAGCTATGCCTATTTAGTGTGCATAACTTGGAAAAGGGTGCATATTTAGGTAAATTGTAGAACAACACCGCACCTAGATTATTAGAGGAATCTATAATTGTAGGCGTAAAGGTGGGGTTAGGAATAACGAAACCTTGGGTGCAATCTAAAGTGAACTGTTCAAATTAAAGCTAGCTAGGGTAGCTCGGAAGAGTGCAATAGTAAATTATTATACATGCTCGGGAGAGAATTACAGTAGAAATAGCGTTCATGATTGATAGAATAATATTGACAATTTGTATGAGCATAAACAGAAGGGATTCCATCAATAGGGGAAATCAATACCTTCGTCTTTCTCTTTATTCTTTACATCCCATTCAATTATTTCTTTCAAGTCTTTAGTTTCTTGAAAAAGTTAGTTAGTAGAAATCATCCACAGTTATATTCAAAAGTTTGGGAAGCTGATTCAGGAGTATTATTGGATTTTGGAAGTTGCAATTGATAGGTTAATTCTCTGTGGGATCGACTCTGGACTTAATAAACCGGATTATATTGACAACGACCGTTGTTTGGGCGTGAATCCATTTTGGTGTCGTTGCCGGGGAATTAACGGAATTATCAATTGCCATTGACAGAACTACAAGATTCTTGTGTAGTCAGGTTCTTTCTACAGACTTTATATTGAAAATTTTGACAGTTGTTGAATTAGGTGCTTAGGTGCATGCCTAGAAAATATGCAAGGACTGGAGAATTAATTAAAGGACTCTCAGACCCAGAGCAAACTTTTCGGGCACGTAACAGGGCAATCAAACAACTTCAGCAATCTCAGCAACCAATTAAACTAGATTTTGATATGGGAGACGTGAACGACCCAAACCAGCAAGCTGGGTTGAATGTACAGGAGGCGCAGGAGGCGCATGAAGGTGCTTTGTCCTACTGGGCACAACCAACTGCTGATAATTTGGCAACTAACATTATTGTGCCAGCGATTCAAGCTGAGTCATTCCAGATTACTAATAACATGCTACACTTGTTGCAAAACAATGGACTATTTTCTGGGACTCAGGTTGAAGATCCACATCAGCACCTGAAGAATTTTCTTTCTATATGCAAGACGCAGAGGCAGCCAAACATGACACCGGAAGCCATCAGGCTATTGCTATTTCCATTCTCAATTATAGGGGCAGCACGGGTATGGCTAAGCTCACTCCCCATAAACTCTATAGCAACATGAGATGAGTTAGTCAAGCAATTCCACAACAAGTTTCATCCACCTAAAAAGACAGCTGAGCAAATTGATGAGATTGTGAGCTTCAAGCAGAAACCAATGGAGACACTACATGAAACTTGGGGTAGATTCAAAGGTATGATGGTTATGTGTCCTCATCATGTGGTTCCCGAACAGATGTTTGGTCAAAGTTCTACATGGGGCTTTCAGACAGCATGAAGAATATAGTAGATGCCTCAGCAGGTGGGGCTTTTCTGAGTAAGACCTGGAGAGAAGGCCAGAATTTGCTTGACAAGATGGCTTAGAACTCCGGGTGGACGACCAGGAATGCTCCTATCACTCCAGTGGTACACTCTGTACCTCTGAATCCTTCCAACACTATGAAGGAGAACATGGCTACTTTATTGACATAAATGAGCATCCTGACGAAGAAGATGGAAGAATCTGGGGTCAAGCAGTAGGTTCATATTGTAGATACTACCAATGGTGGTTTATGCACATCTTGCATTAGCCAACCCATAGGTAATCCATGGGCTGCAGACCAAGAACCTCATCATCAGCATGAAGTCATGAACTATGTAGCTAATTATGGAGGGCAGTGATAGGGTAACTAGAGTTGGGGTCAGCAGGCTCCACAACAGTACAGGCCTCCCCAACCACAATATAATGCAGCATGTAAGAGGCCACCAAATAACATGGCTCCATATCCTAGACCTCAGAATTTCAACAATCAGCAGCAGGGGTATCATCCACCTCCACCACAGCATGGGGGTAGACATGACGATGGGTTCACAAGGTTGGAAGCTATGATGCAGCAGGTAATTGGTTCACATGCCAAAACCAATAAGAGGATAGATGCACATGACGTAGCTATCAAGAATATTGAGGTACATGTGGGCCAAATTGCTATGTCACTTAACAATCATCCTCAAGGGACATTGCCTGCAAATATACAAACTAACCCAAAGGATCAAATCCCAAAGCAGCTGATGGTAGTTAATCTGAGAAGCGGTAAAGATCTTGATGTTGAGCAGGAAAGAGATAAAGGAAATTTGTAGGCTGAGACACTCAATCCAGAACCCATTGAACGGGATGAGTCCACCGAGTTGACAGAAGTTACAGTCCAGCCAGTAGCTAAAAATAATGATGTGCAGCAGGGAACGGAGAAAGCAGCTGAACCGGTAGAACAGCCGGTTGTGGAACAAGTTATAGAGAAAGAAAAATCCCAAGTGATTGGGAAGAAGAGGCCTCTGGCCCCATTTCCCCAAAGGTTGGCCAAGCACCAGAAAGTGGAGCAATATAAGAGATTCTTCGAGATGCTCAAGCAAATCCAGGTAAACATTCCCTTAATAGAAGCTTTGAAAGAGATGTCTGGGTATGCTAAGATGATGAAAGATTTGATGTCACGGAAATTTGATTTCCAAGACTTGGCCACCATGACTCTTATATAGATATTCAGTGTAGTGGTCTCTAGACCCATAGCTGAGAAGCTATCTGACCCAGGTAGCTTCACTATTCCATACACTATAGGAAACTTTGCCTTTGCTAAGGCATTGTGTGATTTGGGGGTGAGCATAAATCTTATGCCTTTGGTGATCTATAAGAGGCTGGGCATCGAGAGAGCTAGTCCTACTTCTATGTTATTACAGCTTGCTGACAGGACGGTTAAGCGTCCATTCGGTATATTGGATGATGTGCTCATCCAAGTGGGGAAGTTTGTGATTCCCGCCGATATTGTTATTCTAGACTGCAAGGTGGACGAGGAGATTCCTATAATCTTAGGAAGACCATTCCTAGCCACAGGGAGAGCATTGGTTGATTATGAGACCGGGGAGCTCAAGATGAGGCTGAATGATGAGGAGATCATATTCAATGTACAAAAATCCATGAGGCATCCTAGTAAGTTCGCGAATTGCTCTCTCATTGATGCAGTAGATATGATAGACCAGACAGATGATGTAGAATTGACAGCTGAAGATCCACTTCGGGCATGCCTGATGAACTTAGAGGAGGTAAACGGTGAAAGCCTGGCAGAGTGGTTGTTATCTCTGGAAGGCAATGGGTTTTGGGATAGAGAGTTGGAGTTTGAACCTCTACACTTAGAAAAGAGAGAGACCCCTCCACCAAAACCATCCATTGAAGAGCCACCAAAGCTGGAACTTAAGCCATTACTAGCTCATCTCAGGTATGAATTTCTAGGCCCTAACTCCACTTTACATGTTATTATCTCATCTGGTTTGCTAGATATGCAGGCTCAAAAGCTTATAAAGGTACTCAAAGAATGCAAAACTGCCATTAATTGGACCATGGCAGACATAAAGGGGATCAGCCCCGCATACTGCATGCACAAGATTCTCCTAGAAGAGGGGCAAAAACCCTCCAGGAAATGCAAAAAAAAGGCTGAACCCGAAGAAGAAAGTGATGAAGTTGCTAGACACGGGGTAGGTCCCAGGTAAGTTTTCTCACCCTTCTGTGCTTTACATTGATTATTATGCCATGAGGACATGTCATAATCTTAAGTGTGGGGTGGGAGACTTATCTGGTATTGTATGTTGTACATAGTAGATTTAGCTGTAAATTATATTATTTGGCTTGGCCCGATGATGGACACTTGGCGATGGGTTTCTTAAGGGTCTAAGTGGGAATAAAAATACAAAAGAATATCAAAAATTTGAAAAATCCAAAAGTATGAGTAGAGGGTTCTTCCTGATGAAGGACTATTTGGACAAGTACTCTTGAGGGAAGTAGTCCATGTAGGAATTTTTCTTTCGTTTTCTTTTCTTTTTATAGGTAGTGTATCACCTCCCCCTTGTTTTTTTTTTACCACGGTTCTTTTCTAAGGGGTTTTATTGAACCGGGTTAGGTAGATCTTTCTTTTTTAGGATTAGAGGGTAAAGGTTAACTTGTAACCCCAAATATGCACATTAGTAAAACTAAAATGAACTTGAGAGTGTATAATCTAAGCTTGACTATAGATTCTAGGATATGCCTTAAATTGCATAATACAGCTTGCTTGAACGTTGATAGGACTCTGTAGATGAACCTAATTCTCAATGAGTTGCATGCTAAATGTGTGTGAGTTTTTACCTGCATTATATGTTTTACATGATACCTAGAACTTGCCATGAGTGTGTGCAAAGCGAAATAGAAGTTGTTTAGTTATAGAGATGATAGAGGCATTTCTTTGTGTAATCCCATAAATCAATAAACTGTGAATTCACTTGTACATAGTATCCTAGTTAACCACTTTGAGCCTTAAGCCTGTTCTTTGATAACCCTATAATGATCAACAAAATCTATATCATATATTGTTGTACCTTACCTCCTAGAAGCACTTGTGTTGTAATGAATATGCAAAAGTCAAAGTGTGGGGTGAAGGGATATTGAAAAAAGGGAAAATCAAGGATGAATGGTAGAAAAAGGTGAACTGGCAAAATACAGTAAATTCTTTACAAAGCAATGAAAAAAAAAGATGTATATATGTAAATAAGAAACCCGGTACACCAACAGAAAAATGGGGATTAAGAGTGAATAAAAGGTGAAGCAATGTTTAGGGGAAGCATAATGAAAAAACTTAAAGGGAAGTTGTGAAAAGTAAAGTGCTTAGGGAGGTTAGCAACTATAACCAAAAGTATCCTACCCGTCCCATAGCCTACATTACAACCCTTAAATACCTCTTGATCTGTGATTGAATAACTCAATTAGTGGAGCATTATACTAGGGGCAAGCCTATGGTGTATCTGTATGCATATGAATGCTCTTTGTTGAGAGTGAGTGAAATTTTTCAATATCTATAAGTTCCATGTTCTAAATTGCATATGTGTGGGAACTTCTCTCAATAAATTGTGTGAGGGCATGTAACTCCGGAAAAAAGGGTAAGTATGCAAGTATGTGATAATAATTAGAGTAAGCAATAATGTGTTGGCATTTGAGTTTACTGTTGGGTAAGGATTGTGCATGTCTTAGGTTAATCATTAAAGAAAGCTTTTGTGACATTTTTTTGGGGAGACACTAATAAAATTGGCCTAAAGTGTGATGAAGGTTGCTCGAGGACGAGCAAAGGTTTAAGTGTGGGGTATTGATAATAGGTGAATTTGACTATATTTATACCCTAAATAATCACATTTTATTGTTGTTTCGATATTGTTTATGATGAAAAAATGCTCTTATTAGTTTTTTTAGTGTGTTATAGGTATACATGAGCTAATGAAGACTAAAGGAGCAGTTTTGGAGTCAAAAGATGGTGAAAAGGGCCAAGAGTGGAACAAGTCAAGAAATTGTGCTGAAAATAGCTTGAAGATTCCGAAGTACTGTTTGGTCGCGGTTCCACCGTGACCGCGTAGAAGGGCCATGCAGAACTTTTAAAGTATTAGAGGACTTAATCCACCGCAGTTGCACCATGACCGTGGTCGAACCACTGTGGAAGCCGAGATTTTTAAGGTTAAAACTATCAAAACGCAAGTTATGTAACCTAAACCCTATATATAATGTTAGGATTCGCCCAAAGGAGGCAAGTATTGTATTATTGACTACTTTTGCAAGCAAACTAGTAAGAGAGAACTCTCTCAACATCTTTCTTTCTTTTACATTGAATCTTTAATTATGAATTCAATTATCTATTTTGTTTCTTTGATTATGAGTAGCTAAATCTTTATCTAAGGTTTTGATGGAACCTATTGAGTGATGAACTTCTGGGTTATGTGATTACAAATTGTTAGCTAGATTTCTATTTGTTCAACTTCGTTCTTGTTGTAGTTAATTGATAGGATCCTCAATTAGTCTGTGCCTATTTAGTGTGCATAACTTGGAAAATAGTGCATATTTAGGTAAATTATTGAACAACACCACACCAAGATTATTGGAGGAATCTATAATAGTAGGCATAAAGGTGGGGTTAGGAATAACGAAACCTTGGGTGCAATCTAAAGTGAACTGTTCAAATTAAAGCTATCTAGGGCAGCTCGGAAGAATGCAATAGTAAATTATTGTAATTGCTCAGGAGAGAATTACGGTAGAAATAGCATTCATGATTGATAGAATATTATTGAAAATTTGTATGAGCATAAACAGAAGGTATTCCATCAATAGGGGAAATCACTACCTTAATCTTTCTCTTTATTCTTTACATCTCATTCAATTATTTCTTTCAAGTCTTTAGTTTCTTGCAAAAGTTAGTTAGAAGAAATCATCCACAATTATATTCAAAAATTTGGGAAGCTGATTCAGGAGTATTATTGGGTTTTGGAAGTTGCAATTGATAGGTTAATTCTCTGTGGGATCGACTCTGGACTTAATAGACTGGATTATATTGACAGCGACCGTTATTGGGACGTGAATCAATTTTGAGACTAAAGCTAAATTAATTCATTTTAGAGTCAAAATTTCTCATTTTTCACAGATTTTTCAATTAAGCTTTCCGGCTATGCGTCCGGATTCCACGCGCAAATCGGGGAGAGGCTAAAAGAGGTTCTTAAGGCATCCGCATAGAGAACTCAATTTAAAAACAAGTGATGACCTTTTGGGTCATCACAACACCACTTAGACCTGACTCAGATATTAGCTCTAGTGCATATTTCCTTTAACACATGAGAATGCCTTTCTTGAACCTTGCAAACTTAATTCTTCGGAAGCATTTCATATCCCTTATATCCTTCATTTTGAACCATTTATTGAGGTCTGCTCTAGTTTCACATAGCAGCTGTTGAGTATTTTGAGTGATCAAGAGATCATCGACATACACCAGTATGACTACTATAGCATTCCCATCTTTTTTTTTGTAAACAAAAAATAGTCATAATGGCTTTGATGAAAGCCCATATGGAGTAGAGCTTCAGTTAGCTTCATATCCCATTGTCTTGTGGACTATTTAAGCCCATAAAGAGACTTGTGGAGCATGCAGACGTTCCTGTGAGTCACCCCCTATATATCAAACCCCTCGGGTATATGCATATCAACTTTCTCAATGAGATCTCCATTGAGAAAAGCATTATAAACATCCATATGAAAGATCAACCATTGCTTAGAAGCTGTCAATGAAATAATGGGTCTAACCAACAATTTCATCACAAAATAACATTTATCAATTCATTCACAAATTAAACCCCTTTGTAGCATCACAACAATATCACAAATGTGGGAGGCATCTTATTTAAAGGTTTAACAATTAATTCTAGGCTTATCATAGCCTGAGCACAACCTAAACATGAATAAATACCCCGGTGTCAGCACATGGGCTTAACCCCACACATGTGCACACCTAATAACACGTACCTATCAAAACAATTCAAGTAACTAGTGCCTCAATCAAGTTTAGATAAGATACTTACCTTAAGAAAATTAAATCACTCCACTACTAAGCTCTTCCCGCGTATATCAATCTGTGGTAGGCCCGAATCTAGCCAAAAATAACGTATTATCAATAAAAGCTATAGGAATTGATTTTAAATGATAAAACTAAGATATTTAACCAAAATTTAAAAGTCAACCCTAAAATTCAACCCCCAAGCCCACGCCTCGTAACCCAAACCTTTTTACAAAAACCAAAGACACATTCAAGAACGAGTCCAACCATGCCAAAATCATCCAATTTCGACCACAATTCAAACCTTAAATCCCCAAATCTTACTCTCCAATCCCTATTGCAAATCCCCCAAATTTCACATAAAAAACACATATTATATGTGGGAAAATCAATGGGTATTCAATATTAATTGGAAAAAGTGATCAAAACTGGCTTACCTCATGATTAGTACTGAAATCCCTCACAAAAATTGTTCCTAGCCGAGCTCCTCAAATCAAAATATGAAGTAATAATCTAACCCACGATTTGGGGTTTTTAAATCTGCCCAGCTACGCCTTATTCGCGAACGCGAAAAGTGTCTCGCGTTCATGAAGCACAAAACTTCTCATATGAAAATTCCTTTTAAGCAAATGTGACATCCCAATCGGGAATGCAATGACCTATGATCCAAAGCCTACGCAAACATGACCCCATTCCCACGAACGCAAAGGCTAAATGCTTGTTGCCTAAGTTGACCTCACTCTTCTACGTGAAGGTAGAACCCCTCTCGCGATCGTGATGAACAAAACCACTAAACATTCTTGAACGCATGGCCATCTTCGCGAATGTGTATCCTTCTTTGCGAACACATGCTTTCTTCACGAACACAAAGAACAAAATCTTCGTTCCTCAAAAGAACTCTACGTGAACGCGATCTCTTTATCAGGAATGCGATGAAGACCGCACCAAACACCAGATCATCAGTTCTATAAGGCCAAAACCCTATTCGAATCAATTTGAGTCTCACTCGAGGCCCCCCAGGACCCTATTCAAACACACGACACACATCCTAAAACATCATAGAACTTAGCCGAAACCTCAAATTAGGTCAACCAACATAAAAAATATGAATTGTACCCTAATTTAAGCCTACTGAAACTAATGGATTTCCAACTTCTACATTCGATGTCAAAACCTATCAAACTAACTCTGATACACCTCATATTTTGCACACAATTCTTAATGACACAACAGATGTATTCGAACTCCCGAAATAAAAATATGAGCCAGGTATCAACAAAGTCAACTCTCGATCAAACTCTCATCTTTCCAAAACCTTCAACTTTCCGACTTTCACTAAATTAAGAATAAACGACCTACGGACACCAAATTAATATCCAGACATACTCCTAAGTTTAAAATCACCAAACAAAGCTATCTAAACCATCCAAACTCCATTACGAGTCATTTACTCATATGTCAACATCCATTCAACTCTTTCAACTTGAGCCTCCAACCGTGGAACTATGTGTCGCAATTTATTCTAAAATATCCGCGAACCAAATCAACCACCCCAGCAAGTCACATAATCATAATTTAACATAGAATAAGTAGTAAATATGGGAATATGGCTTCAATACTCAAAACAACTAGCGAGGTCATTACATTCTCCCCCTCTTAAACAAACGTTCTTCCTCGAATAGTCTAGAATTATACCTGGAGTCTTAAATAATGTCAATAGTTGCTACACATATCCCGTTCGGTCTCCCACATAATCTCCTCGATTAGATGACCTCTCCAATGTACTTTCACTGAATCTATATTCTTTAATCTCAACTGTCAAACCTGTCTATCCAAAATGACCATCGGCTCCACATCATAAGTCAAATCTCCATTTAATTGAACTGTGATAAAGTCCAAAACATGAGACAGATCACCAAAATACTTCTGGAGCATGGAAACATGAAACACTGGGGAACACTCGATAAACTAGGTGGACATGCTACCTTGTAGGCCACCTCTCTAATCCTCTCAAACAACTCAAAAGGACCAATATACCTAGGGCTTGACTTGCTTTTTTTTCCGAACCTCATCACACCGTTCATGGGTGAAACTCTTAGCAGTACCTTCTGACCAGTGTAACTCTTCTCTCTAGACTATGCCAATCCTAAATCAACTTGACCTTTTCCAGGTCATCCTGAACCAAATCCATGCTAACAACCTAGCCTCCGGCAAATAACCACCCAACTGGAGATCAACATCACCTCCCATATAAGGCCTCATAAAGAGCTATCCGAATGCTTGATTGGTAGCTATTGTTATAGGAAAACTCTATAAGAGGTAGAAACTAATCCGAAGAACCTCTAAAATTTATAGCACAAGAATGTAGCATATCCTCCAATATCTGAATGGTGTACTTGGATTGTTTATCCATCTGTCTGGGATGGAATATTATACTCAACTTAACATGTGTGCCTTTCTCTGTATATAAGACTCTCCAAAACTGTAACATGAATTGTGTGCTCCTATTAGAAATGATGGATACACCACACCATGAAGGAAAACATTCTTGCAAAATATTGATCTCAGCCAACTGTTACGAAGAATAGCTATTCAGAACCAGAATGAAATGAGTGGACTTAGTCAACCAGTCCACAATCACCCAAAATAGCATCTAATTTCTTCAAAGTCCAAGAGATCCCAATAATGAAGTCCATGGTTATACGCTCCCATTCCCACTTAGGAATTTCAAGCCTGTAAAGCAACCGTCCGCCCTCTGGTGCTCGTATTTCACCTACTAACAATTCAAGCACCAGGCTAGTACTCCACTATATCTTTCTTCATTTTTCTCCACCAAAAGTATTGCTTGAAATTCTAATACATCTTTGCAGCACCTGAATGAATGGAATACTGCAAACTGTGGGCCTCTTCAAGAATCAACTCATATGTTCCATCCACATTGGGCACACAAATCTCATCGTCTCCCATAGAAACCACCTTGGCATCACCATGTTGTACCTTGTCCTTAAGAACAAGCAAATGTGGGTCATCACACTAACGCTCTCTGATGCGCTCATGTAAAGAAGGCCCATAACCATGCAAGCTAGAACCCGGCTAGACTCCAAAATATCTAACCTTATAATATGATTGGACAAGGACTAAACATCTGATGCAAGCGATCTCTCAATAACAAGAATATATGTAAAGCTACTTATATCACCGCCTTTTTACTCAAGGCATCGACCACTATAGTGGCCTTCTCAAGATAATACAAAAATAGTAATATCACAATTTCTTAACAGCTCCAACCAGTTACATTTCTTCAAATTTAGATCCTTTTGTTCGAACAAGTGTTTTAGGCTCCGATGATCTGTAAATACCTCACAAGACGTGCTGTAGAGGTAATCCCTCCAAATCTTCAGTGCATGAACAATGTTTGCCAACTCTAAGTCACGAACTGGTTAGTTCTTCTCATGGGGCTTCAACTGGCGTGAAGCTTAAGCAATCAATCTACCCTCCTACATATGACACACCGAATACCAATCTGAGAGGCATCAAATACACTGTATATGAACTCCATGCTGAAGGTAAAACTAGAACTAGAGCTGTGGTCAAGTTAGTTTTGAGATTCTGAAAGCTCTCTGCACACTCATTAGACCACCTAAATGGGGTACCCTTTTGGGTCAATATAGCCAAAGGTGCAGTAATAGATTAGAAACTCTCTACAAATTGGCGATAATATTCGGCTAAACCAAGGAAACTCTGAATCTCACTAGATAAAGATGGTCTAGACCAACTCTGAAGTGCCTCAATCTTCTTCTAGTCTACCTTGATCCCTTCACTGAATGCCACATGCCCTAAGAACGCCACAAAATTGAGCTAAAACTCACACTTGGAAGAATTCAGCAAAAAACAACTTCCCCCTCAATGTTTTAGTACAATCTTCAAATGTTGTGCATGTCTCCCTGGTTACGTAAGTATACCAATATATCATCAATGAATACTATGACAAAAAAATCAAGATATGGCTAGAATACATTGTTCATCAGATGCATGAATGTTATTGGGGAATTCGTCATCCCAAATGATATCACAAGGAACTCGTAGTGACCATAGCGGGTTCTGAATGCTATCTCCAGGATATCAGAATCCCGAATCTTCAACTGGTGATACCCAGACCTCAAATCAATCTTAGAAAACACTCTAGCTCTCTGAAGTTGGTCAAATAAGTCATCAATGCCCAATAATGGGTACTTTTTATTAATGGTGACTTTGTTCAACTGCCTATAATCAATGCACATCTACATAGTACAATCCTTCTTCATTAAAAACAGAATCGGTGCACCCGAAGTCGACACTAGGCCTAATGAACCGATTATGAAGAAGCTCCTGAAGTTGCTCTTTCAATTCTTTCAACTATGTTGGTGTCATATGATACGGAGGAATAGAAATGCTGAGTTCCTAATACCAAGTCAATACCAAAATCAATGTCCATGTCGAGTTCCATGTCTAGCGGGTCTACAGTAAACACATCCTAGAAGTCCTTCACCATTGGAATACACTCAACGGGATAAGTAACAGAACCAACATCCCTCATGAAATCCAGGTATTCCAAACATCCCTTCCCAACCATCCGTTGGGCCTTCAGATATGAAATCACTCTTCTGGGAACATGGTCTAGAGAACATCTCCAATCTATCATATGAAAACACAGAATCATCAATATTTATTAGTTGTGTGGGTGGTGTAGCTGATGGTGCTAAAATGATAGGCTGGGATCTCTACTGTGGAACCCTAGTCAATAATCTAGGGAAATCTCTCTTGAGATAACTCAAATCACTGCACTCATAGCAATCCTTCCTAAAAGACTACTAACCCTGACAACCTGAGGGACTACTTGTAGCAATCTAGGAAGACGAAGCATGTAAAGAACTATGTGCTAGAAATTCACTAAATGTTCACTAACCCGAACGAGTATTGTACGAACCACGGCTAACAGATGCACCAAGATGAACTGTACGAGTCATCTGAGTGGGCCTATAAGGATGACCCGTGTTTTGATGAAACTCTCCTCTAGATGAAACACTATTGAAACCACCTGGACTCCTAGACTCTCTCTCATCACATTTCTGACTGCAAACCTACTCTAGGCGCCTAGCAACATCAACCACCTTATCAAACCTTGAGCCTGATGTAATCTCGTGAGTTATGATGAAACATAGTCTATAGTTGAGGCCATCAATTAACCTCTTAATCCTCTCCCTCTTGGTGGGAACCAACCATATCGAGTGACGAGCCAACTCTAAAAACCTCATCACATACTGGGTCACTGACATTCCCTCCTGGCGTAGATGCGCAAGTCTATGGAACAAATTTCACGAAGAAGAGAACTGATAACTCATGCCACATAAGTGGTGCAACATCGACTAGCCAGCTCAACTCATCGGCCTTTGTGATGAACTAAATTGTCATCTTCTATTTTAAAACTCAATTCCATGTTCCCAAGCCTTAAAAGCCTCATTTTATCTCTTCACAATTTGCATGCACAATCTGGGCATGCTCTAAGAAAGCATTTATATGTAAACTTGAGGAAAATAATAATTTTTGGCCTAAAAGGTTAATTTTAAGGTAAACGGGCATGGAACCGTGTTATAACTATCTCGGTTGGTCAATAATAAAATATGAAACCTGGACGTATTCCTGGAATCAAATTTTGAGGTCCCAAGCCTGAGAAATAAATTTTTGATAAACATTGTAAGATTTAAAATCTAATGATTTGAAGAATTTGATTATTTTGGTCTTGGTAGTATCTATCTGGTATATTGGTTCAGGTGCCCGGTACATGTTTGATATAACATTTACATCCTATTTGTGAAATATGGTGAAAAATGGGACTGATTTGACGTGATTCGGACCATTAGTTGAGAAAATATAAGTTTTGAAACTTCCTTGAAAATTTCATGCACTTTGGTGCTAAATTCATAGATCTATGTGTTATTTTGGTAATTTGATCGAGAGATCAAGTTTGTATGATGTTTTTAGGCTTATGTGCATGTTTATATTGAAGCCTCGAGGTCTCGGGTGAGTTTCAGATAGGTTACGGAGTGGTTTGGAACTTAGAAAAACTGTTGGTGTTCTTCGGATGTGTTGCAGTCCTCAGACCTCACAAATGCAAGGTCAAGGTTCGCATTTGTGATTACTTTGGAGGTCGCATTTGCGAGGCTTTCCTAGCAATTGCGAAGGCAGCATGATTTTGAAGGGTGTCCTAATTGCGATAGCCTCTTCGCATAGGCGAGCTTCGCAATTGCGAAGCTCGGGTCGCAAATGTGATATCAACTGATAAGGTTAGACTTGGATGTGATTTTTCATTCATTCCCCCATTTTCAAAACCTAAACTTGAAGAGGCAATTTTTCCAAAGGCTATTCCTTCTCCAAATCTTAAGTAAATAATTCTTAACTCCTTCCTTTCAATCTTTTACTTCTTTTCACATGATTTCATCCTAGAATCTAGGTTTTTGCATAATGGTATTAGGGTATTTTGGGAAGAACTTAGGAATTTCGAAATTTGAGGATTTAGACCTCAAATTGTGGATGGATTAAAAAACCAATTGTATATATAGGTTCGGGGGTGAATGGATAATCGAGTTTTGGTCCGAATTTTGAGTTTTCACCAAGCGGGCTCGGGGTCAGTTTTTGACTTCTCGGGGAAAATATTGAGAAACCTATGTTTATTCATAAAAACTAATTTGTTTAGCGATAATTGATGTTGTCACACCTCCTTTTTTTCACACATACAACGTAAGATAATATGCCGCTGTTTACTACTACACCTCGGGAAGAGATATAATAATAATCAGGGGAGGCGTTTTTCCACTTAAAGGACAGTCGGAACGTGATCAATTTGTTTAATTTCAGAGTCGCCACTTGGGAAAATAATGGTGTCCCAAGTCACCGGTTTAATCCCGAACCGAGGAAATTTATGACTCGGTAATACAGTCTGCGAAACTAGAAACCTGGATAAGGAATTCTGTTAACCCGGGAGAAGGTGTTAGGGACTCCCGGATTCCGTGGTTTTAGCACGGTCGCTCAACTGCAATTTTCGTTTCTATCTGATTTGTTTATATATTTCAATCATGTGCTTTTATGTTCCGCTTTTCAATTTTTAGAAGAATTGCGACGTCACGAAAACACATTTCGAGTCACACCGCAACCAGTACGCCTGTGACTTTAACGCGTTTCAGTTTCGCCGAGAGTAAGATTTGGATCACATAAAATGCGCACCCATATTTAGGAAAGTAATTTTATTAAAGTTGTGCCTAAAGATTCTCCATCTTTGTTAACTTTGGGAAAGACCGTGAAATTCACTAAACGGTCATTCCAAGTCTAATATTTTTCATAACAATTTATTTGAGGGCCCCGCGATTTGCGTATTTTGTTTGGCGAGGCTCGTCTCGTTTTATTTAAGGTCATATCTAAAATGACTAGACTTTCTATTGTTTTGTTTTTGTATCAAAAAGGAAAGAAGATCCTAATTAATTGTTATTAAGAAAACTACCTTAGTCTACCAATCAAACATTAATGGACATAATACCATTTAAATCTTATGTCTAAAGAACCCAATTTATATGCTTGCCCTAGATTAATATCTTTTCAAATCCTTGGCCTGAGACTGGCCCAAACATAATAGCAAAACAACTCATACTAATTTACAAAGAAAAAGCAAACTAATCAGGAAAATTTACAATGAATCTGACGAACAATGTGTATCAACCCTTGTTCAAATTTCAGTCGTGAAGCAACGTGTATCAGCTATTGTGTATCTACCTCTTCACGTGTTAAAAACATTAGGTACATTTCCAATTTTAATCACTTGATTGGATTTCAAAATACTGGGTATTGTCCAATTTTTTTTTCTAATTTCTGAAGAAAAGCATGAGATGATTTACAGCTTATTCAACTCTACATGAACCACTAATTTGCTGTTTATACTTGTGAAATATGTGTACTTATTCTATCAATTCTCTAAATAAGAACTCAAACTATATTAATTAATTACAAAAACCATATCTGTCCCTTGGCAGCACGTGAACACAGTTGAAATCCATTTATATTTTACTAATTTCAATTCTAATTGATAACCTTATATAAACCTGTTAAACCGACTAACTATCAAAATTTAAAGATATAATTCAACATTTAAATAATACAATACCTAACAAGCTATCGATTCCAAAAATATAATATCAATTACAGTCCAAACTCAATTATGTTGATTAACCGACTAAATTACAGAAAAAATAAGCTAATTAAATGAAAGCAATACAACAGCAGATCCTTGACAAGTCGGCTTCAATTTCATTTCCATTTCAAGCTGTAATCTTACATGGTGAAATTTAGAAGTAAGTACCTGAAAATTGTAAATTGTGAGTAGGAGAAAAAGGAATCAACAGCAAATACAGCAACAGCATGCCAATTCCAGCAGTAAACAGTCACAGCAGTAGCAATGAAACCCAGGGGATAATATTCCAGAATTTCAAGTTGTTGTAAAACAAAATCTCACATTCAAACTACTGTAATTACAGCTATTCCATGATTGGTGATGGATTTCCTTATTGTTTTTGGATTTTTGAAGACAATTTGAAGATAAAATAGCAGAAAAATGAATCTGAAATATTGATTTCAGATTTGAAAATTAACTAATATTTTTGGGATTTTTCTAGGGTTCATGTGGCTCAAAATGCTAAAGAAAACTCTAAAATCAGAAGGAACCCCTTTTCTTAATGCTGAAAATGCCTATTTATAGGCCCAAAAGGGGAGGAATTATTTCATTAAAAACCCTCTTATTCTTAGCTTGTTGCACAAGTTAGTGCAATTATTTATTTGAAATCTACACTACAACCCCTTCTAGAATAGTCTACCATGTTCCATTTCCTTGGAATTCCTATTGTGCCCTCATTTCCTTTTATTATTCACTAAGATACCTTTTGTTATGCCCAAATTACCCTAAAAGCTCTATATTTATAACAATTATGCCAATTCTTATCCCAATTGTACCCTTTTACTTTTAAACTTATTACAAGTTTACCAACTTCCTTTTCCCAATTCACCCCTACTTCTTAAGGCTTATTACTTTCCTAAATTCTGTATTTTATCCTTATTTTAATCCATTTTCAGATTGGTATTTATCAAATAGCCACAATTAAGTGACTATTGTTCAATTAACCAATTAGCCTCTTTAACTTTCAAAATTCAGAATTAATTCAATAACTAAATTGACATTACACTCATAACCAACCCTAGGCAGTCTTACAAGCATAGACACTTTTGTTCAATTATTCAATTAACAAGACTCGGGGGAACAATTTGATAGATGGTGAGTCTTATTAATCGAAATAACTAAACGAATTTGAATCTATCAAGTAATCGCCTTAGGTTGCTACGAATCGTGTGATTTCAACTATCGACTTAATTGAATCTATGATAGTCTAAAGGTGAATTCACTAATCGAGCTTAATCACTAACTAACGGCTATAACCAATACATCCTAAATGTTATCACTATAGAATTCACTGAATTTAAACAAATTACCAGAATATCCTACTACTCAGCAATTAATCGACTTGAATTTACTAAACAGTATCAAACAACCAGTAATAAAAAACAAGATTTAACCAGGATCACCTCAAAGTACTTGTAGGTGGAATCCTATATTGCAATTCAGATTTTACAACTATTATTAATGTAGTCAAACCAATTCAAGCAAACAAATGATATCCATTTCATAAGACGATTCAGAAACTTAGCTAAAATCCAACAGAAATAGAAAATCAAAACACGACCGAAAAGAATTAACAAAACTCATAAACCTAAAAATGAATCGAAATTAGAGAAGAAGCTCTATTCACAAACATATTCACCAGAATCATAAAATCAATCAAAAAATCATTTTTAGTCTTATAGAAATTAAACAGAATCGAATCAATTAATCACAGTTTTTTCAGAAATCGGAAGAACCAAAAAGAGAAACAAAACAACTCAGTCGCAAACAAAAATCAGAAAAACAATGAATAAGAAGACTTAGCTTTATTTCCGAATCTAATTTGTAACCAACAGCTTTTCTGCAAAGGTTTCTAATGGTGGAATATAGGTAGAATATGCTTCCTGTAGTTTTGATTTCGTAGGGATACGGAATGTTATGGCAGCAGGCGCGCTATGGTAAGTTGTTTTCACTTTGGACTCCCACTCAAAAGAGTGTGAAACATGAGAGTCAGCATCAAGTCTTTCCCATGACCGAGAGGTGTTTCCAACAACAAAATCAAATATTTCCGGAGACCAACTATCATCGGTGAGACTTACATCATATATAGCCAGAGATCAATGGTTATAGACGTCAATGGAAACAGAGACACGTTCAGAACCGGACTTCAGCTTAACGACAGATGCCTTCTTGAAGAATTCTCGGGCTGGCTTTTGTTCTTGTCGATTCTCGCGGCTTTTGACTCGATTTCTTATGTCACAGTGTATATGGGAGTTAAAGAATGATGGTGTGTGTGTTTTATGGTTTTTTGGAGGCGGCGGCACCATGGGGAGGGGTGGCGGCGCGGGGGATTTGGAGCGTTTGGTTGATGTTTGAAGGAGGTGCTTTGGAGAAGTGGGATGAGAGAGATGAGGGGAATATTTTGGGGTTGTTTTTGGCTGGAAAAGAGCTCGGCCGCCGCCATGGGTGGCGGAACCCTAGCGGCGGCATTGGTTGAAGAAAGAAGAGAGATGGCTGTTGTTTAGAGAGATGAAGAGATGGGCGTTCGTTTAAGGTTAAAGAGACAATGAATAAGGTTGTCTTTCCTGGGTATATTAAAATTGCTTTAAAGCTTGAAGCCGTTAGATAAAAACGAATACACGGCTGAGATCAAATCGTTTCAGAGGGGAGGGGATCGGTCCGGGTTTGGACCGGCTGGGTATATTCGTTTTGGGCCTGGGTTTTGGGCTACTGGGCGGCTGGGCAGTGGTTGTTTGGGCCGCTGGGTAGGGATTTGGCCCAGTTTCTTTATTCATTGTTTTTCCTTTGATCTTTTGCATTTTGTGTTTATTTCTCCTTACATTTTTTTTTTGTATTTTGTTGTATTTTAATTTTGTTTTGTATTTTATGTATTTTCCTATTTTGAAATTTATTTAGAACTAATTAAAACTAACTAATTACCTTCTTTTTGGCAATTTTCAATTTAAAAAGCTAACTAATTTTTTTTTATTTAATTTGTTAAAAATGAATTAAGTTCCTAATGCAAATTTTTTATATTTTCATTTATCACACGCAAATAACATGCAAACAACTAACACAAAATTCACACAAAATTTAAAAAATAAGAAAAAATCATTTATTTTGAATTTTATAGGAATAACTCATGTGTAGGGTAAAAATCACGTGCTCACAACTGCCCCTCTTTGCTCGGGGACACGAAGAGTTTCCGTGCAAATATAATTGAGCAATTATGAACGATTTTTACCGGTTCGAGTATTCTATTGTGAAGCATTTTGAAAAGTTTTGACCGCACCCTGCTTCAGAGGTTGCCTACATATCCTGGGCTAAACAGGAATCAGGTCAGTGTAGTTCGGGAAGGTCTGGTAGCTGGGACTACCAAGGACTGTGATCTCACTGCTGTTGCTGTTGTTACTGCTGTCATTGCTAGCTGACCCCTTATTACACCATGGTAAAAATAAAAGAAGCTAGCCTAAGCTACGGTCTATGAATTACAAAAAGAAAATCCTATTTATGTAGTCCAACTTGTTTTTGTATTTTCTTGATCTTGTGTCTTGTATTCCTTCCAACGGGATTCTTGGTATTGCCTTCATCTTGCATCTTCTTTTCAACGGAATTCTTGTTATTGCCTTGACTTGTATATTCTCTTTCACCGGAATTATTGTTATTGCCTTGACTTGTTCAACATTCTTCAATATGAAGTATTCACCCATTCTCCAGGTGGACCCCTGCTTGTGACAAAATAAACAACCAAAGAAAGATTTTTTTCTGCCCCAGTATGGTGACTGGGCACATCATGTTATTGAATGTCAAAATTTCATTTTTCTTGTTTTTCTTTTTAAATGCAGACATGTATGAAATGAAATGTAGAAAAATATTCTCTTGTTATACAGGTGGGCG